>KI911130.1:146453-384728 GCA_000482085.2 Cladonia metacorallifera KoLRI002260
GATGGGGGGAGGAGGATGATGAAGGGGAGGGATTCACAATTCACACCGTCCCACGAGCTCGATCAATCCACCAACCCCTCCACACCACGCCATTTACCTCCCTCCACTGCCTCCTTTCCTGTCTCAAACTCCTCTACAACCACCCTTACTCCTACCCCGACCTAATCCTCACCAACGGCCCCGCCACAGGTCTAATACTAATCCTCGCAGCAACAATAATTCGTTTTTTTGCTTTTTGGCCTGGAGTGGGGAGGCCTGGGACTGTAGAGAAGATGCGGACGATTTATATAGAGAGCTGGGCGAGAGTGAAAAGGCCGAGTCTGAGTGGGAGGATTATTGTGTGGTGTGGGCTCTGTAATCGGGTGATTGTGCAGTGGAAGGGGTTGGAGGAGAGGGGGTGGGGGGAGTATAGGGGGACGTTGGTGAGATAGGTTATATGAGATACCCACGAGCTTAGGCGTGTAAACATGATGGTTGAAAACTGATTTGTTGGTGGAAGATTCATGTCCATCCATTGCTATAGATAGCTACCTTATCTACCATACGATAATCTTTAATAACCAGGGTATTACCCACCCCGCCAACATATCTGATCATTCTTTCACCCAGCCATCTTGCCTTTGCGCCGAAGCTTGCCAAATATCGCTTACATGCTAGTTCCTCACTTCCTGCCATTCTCGCTTAAGCGTGACTTTTTCAATAATAGGTTACAAATAGGCCGCCCATGTTTTCCAGTTTTGCGTGGGAGTAGAGATAGAAAAGATTCTTCAAGAAAAAAAAAAACGCGGCTGTCGACAGAGGAAAGACGTCGTCCCAAAAAGGCTGAGGAAAGAAGTGAAGTCTATGGTATCCGTTTAATCCCAAACCCAAAGGAAAGAAATAAGGAGGGAAGCGAAGGTGCTGTTTTCCCCTTCAAAGAACAAATTTCGAAGTCGGACTCCCCCCCTAATGCCCACATTACAAGACACCCTGTGTGCCTCCGTGTTGCGCCATCGCTGAATCGTGTCTGTCATCCTTTTTCATCAATATACATAGGTTTTCTGTGCAAATTTCGTTGTTGTTCAAGCCATTGCCAGGCCTTCGTCCTCGCTATCAGAGTCCTGTTCGCCTTCTCCATTGTAGCCTGCTTCTTCTTCCGCCGCTGCTTTGGCGAGAGCCGGCCTGGAGTTCAACCCTTCGCTTTCAGCTTGCTGACGTGAGCGTGATCCGCTTCTCCTGTCGATGCTGAGACCGGACATCTCCTTTGGGAATGCAAGCTGTTGAGCATTATAATCTTCTTCGATTGTTGCTGACAGAGATGATGCCCCACTAACTACAGAAGGTATGCGAGAATGAGCCGTTGATTCCCCGGAGACAATCTGGTCTGACGAGGAGGATATAGCGAACGCAGACGTGCTACCCGCGTCAGACAAAGGTCTTTGCTGGGCATAAAAAGTTTCATCATCCGGAGAGGGAGGGCAGGGGACTTCAGCTGCTTGGGACACGGTAGAACGACGGCCTGGACTTAAAGTCTCCAGGTATGCACGTCGGTAATTCTGCTCCTGCGCACGGTGAAAACTCTCAGTGGTCGACTCATATGGCACATGATGAGGCTCAGGTTCCTCTCGAAGAGCGGGCGGTTGATCCACATGCCCAGCCGCTATTGCAGAGGAAATTGCTAGACTTGGTGAAGCATGTGGATCTTCCATGTTGGTGTCCACAGACGAGGACCGGCTGGACTGAGACGGACTGTGGCGAGCAACACGTTCTCTGCTGCGCATACTATTCACAAAGCGACGTCCTGCACCGCCAAAGATACCACCCAGACTTGATGAAGAAGACGAGTTTGGATCGGCAACTGTGGTTAACGAAGAGAATTCTTCAATAGGCACCGAGGTCTGAGCGAGAGAAATTGCCTCTCGTGATGCGGTAGGGGTATGACCGCGGATGGTTTTCATGGAATCTGCAGTGGATAGAGTACGGTCAGGAAGTCCCGGTCGAAGCGCCTGCGGCTCACTAGCAGGCCTCATACTGTCCACTTGAAAATACGAAGTGTGCTCGTGTTTAGCCAAATCAGGGCTGGCAGCGACACTTTGCGCAAGTGGGTGGTGCTCGGAACCCTCTCGTGATGCCCTAAGAGCTGAGAAGATTTGCTCATCTCCTCTCAGACTAGTCCTCCTCTGTTCTTTGGTGTTTGCTTTATTGGCAAAAGTCGAATTCGAAGATTCGGGATATTTGGGGTTACTTTCGGCCCTCTTGCGTGATCCACGGCCGCGAAGGACAGAGCCAACCCTCTGAAAGCCGGCCTTGACACGGTCAAAAACAGTAAGTCCAACGACGGCGTCTTGCACTTCCTGCGTAGAGACTTCGATCTTCTTGCCTTCGCTTTGGCGTGAGGGATCTGTTTCGTAAAGCCAAGCCTCAGGATTTGGAATACTGCGCAGCACCCACGGATGGTGCTTTACCTCTTTCAAAGTCATGCGCCGGGCTGGGTGTTTATGAAGAAGGCGTTTCAACAAATCACGCAACACATCATCGACTTCCTCATATTCAATTAGATCGTCCGTTCGCTTGCCGTTGTTGGAAGGCATCTTGTCTGTATGTTCAACACCTTTTAGACGCCACGCAGGAATGAAGACTTCCTCACGTGCTATCTTCTCATACATCTGGAATTCATTTGTGTGGACGAAGGGGAGGCGGCCAAACACCATTGCATACAGCGTGACACCTAGGGCCCATACGTCGATCTGACCTGTGATTGCTGGACGTTCTGCGTGCTGACCAACCTCGAAGTATTGCGGGTCACAAAGTTCTGGTGCATAGAAGGCAGGAGTGCCAACAGTCTTCGCGAGTTCGATGGCTTCATCAAGCACGTTAGGGTCAGCTTCAGCGATCTCCTCGTTGTTATCGTCTTCTCTAATAGGCTTGCCAAGGTATGAAACTCCAAAATCTGAGATCTTGACGCTATAGAATTTATCCCATAGTAAATTTGCCGGCTTAATGTCACGATGAATGATCCCCTGATAATGTAAATATTCCAGTCCGAGTACGGTGTCCCGGAAGGCTTCAAAAGCCTGTACCAAGGTTAGACAAGGAACATAGCGGTAGTCTTCTTCCTCTGCGGTCCATTGACTTTGACTAGCTATGATCTGGTTGAGTATTGCTTGAAAGGCAAGATCTGAAGAGCTCTCCTCCACGTATGGCCCCCACATCGTGCCCTCTAGATTTGCTGGTGTCTCCGGACGGGATGATGCACTAGCGGATGCTTGGTCAGGATCAATAGGATGTGGTAAGGGCTTCGGCGTATGGCTCGGAGTATCGCTTTGCGGCGAGCCATCAGTTGGATCCGTCGGCAGGAGACCACACACTGTTTGGCTTTCGTCACCATGTTGAGACTCGGCTTGATGAAGAGAATCGTATTCATTGGTACCATAATCATTGTCAGATTCCCCAGCAAACTCGAGTGACCAGTAAGGGTCGAGACTTGAGCGATGTCCGAGCCCTTGAACTTTCTCTTCCTCAAGGCGTTTCCTGGCTTGAGTTTTCTGATCTTCAAGTCGACGCGCCTTCTCTGCACGTCTAGCCGGTGCAGCCAGATTGAATCTCTCGACTTCTGCCCTCTCGAAAGCTTCGTCGATGTTTCCTGCAAGCTCACGGTTCGTACGGTGCATCTCGAACAGTGCAATGTCCTTGTCAGTCTTCTTACGCCAGACGATTTCTCCTCGCTCGACATATTCAAGGACCAAGTAGACCTTCCCGAATTCATCGTCATCAATGACCTCGATTAAGCTGACAACATGTTCATGACGAGCCTTCTTGAGAATTGCGACCTCCTTCTTGATCATGTCATTGGGATCACCTGATCGGCCTAGACGCAGTGTCTTTGAAAACCTTCGTACTATCTTGATGGCCACTAGGCCTCCTGAGTCCAGGTCCCTACCTTGCTTGACCGTCCCGTGTTGACCACTGCCAAGCTTCTGCAAGATCTCATAATGGTTGATAATTTTTCTACCAGTCATTGGATCGTAGTCCTTAAGCAGTTTGTGAGTCCTGTCACGTGTCAATAAGATATCTTCGAGATACAGAGATCTATGAGACTTACTCTTTGGGTGCCTTGTGATGAGTTGGATGAAGCATAGGAGTGTTGGAGCGTCCGTCATCCGAACCGCCAGCCCACTTCGCCCTATTCGCAAACGCGGGCGAGAAAAGACTAGGACTTTGTGCGGGTGTGTTGCCCACAGTCTTGGAGCCAGAGTTGGAATGTGAATTATCTTTATTGACAGTCTGTACGTCTGTCGAAGAAGCAGAGAAAGTATGAGAAGAACTAGAGCCTCCGGTCCTGGCTGTGTATTGTAAGCTCGGTGAGTATGTAGGAGGATAGATTTGATTATGAAGCGCCGCGAATGACTGGTTTGGATAAGTCGGGTAGTCGGTCCCTTCACGACGCCGGCTTTGGAAGTTGGGAACCGATGTTGGCCTGGTACTTCCGGGAGCGAAACTGCGGTTGATGGCTGTTTCCGTTGAAAGGTCTCTCCAAGAACTGCCATTCTCCTCGAGACTGTTTCCTGTCAGTGAGTAATGCGGTTTGGAGGCCGAGCTATAGCCTTTGTTGGAAGGACTTGACGTTGGGATAGTATTCTGGGCGAAATCGGTCACGTTTGAATTCTCTGGGGTTTTCGGCGCAAAGTAGTCGCTACTTTCAGGTCTAGCAGTACCCGAATCTGCTACTTTGAATTGTCCCCGAGGTCCTTTTTGCTCAGCTGGAAACATAGTAGCTGCGGCTGGTGATGGCGGCCCTAATATCGGCATGTGATACTCATCGGTCGATGGGACGACCTTCTTTACATCTTCTGGCTCAATGGTTTGACTTTGACCCTCGGGCATGGGATCCACATCGCCTGCATGCTTTGCGTTTGGGCGCTCCATATTTGCCGACAACGGTGGGATTACAGGCAAACGTCCTGCTAATGGGCTTTCCTTGCTAGCGTGCTCTCCATCGCCGGTTTCTCCGCTTGGAGCAGCCATTGTCTTTCTCGGCGGTTGTGGTGTTTCGCGCTCTTTGAACGATTAGATTTGGGAGACCAGGCTGGCGAAATTACCAGACGGATGTCACCGAGGTCTGAGAAATGTCCACTTCCTTCCGGCTGGCATGGCTACCCACAGTCCTAGCAGCAAAGTTGTACGGCTGTCCAAGCCCGGCTCATCGAAGCAATGCTTTGACCGACTCTTTGCAGCAGCTACTCGTTCTTGCTGGCAGGAACTGGCTCTCCCAGGGAGTATATTGGTTCAGAGGCACTTCCCCCAACAATGCCAGAGCTTATGGAGATCCGAGTACTGTTCAGTACGATAGATTGTTCCGGCCAATCCTTCCAAAGAGGAATAGTGTCTCACGCGGTGGGTTAGGAGGAAAAGAGTGTGTAGGCGCGACCGGCGGTACGGTATAGGGACTCGAGAGCAAAGAACTGATCAGGTGTTAGCTAGTGTGAGTCAGGCGTACAGTAGTCGGGGACCGATCTGGGGAGGAGCGCACAGTGATTGCAGGCACTGCAGCAGGTGGATTGACCATCGGACAGCGCAGGGTTGTTGTTGAGATCCCCAAAAAAAAGACAAGCGTTATCCCCACTTTAATGACGTTGAAAGATCTGATAGGCCACCGTTTTGCTGAGGCGCACCAATACGGCCCAGAGTGAGATGGACGTTGAAGAGAATTGTAGACGCCTCTTCCTTTTGAAGGAGGCTATATCGTGAGAGCAAAGGATCGTGGAGGTGGTGGAAGAGGGTTACACAACAAGGGAAAATTTTAGCATTCGATCTGCGAGACTAGAGTAGGTATGAACACCCCACAACGGGACTGCTTGTTTAGCACCCTTCTGCCCCCCCTCCCTCCCTCTTCAACCCTCGAGGAAATTTCGGGTAGGCCGTAGATTGGACGAGCGGGCAAGTAGGCGCGCCCTAGACGAGGCCTAGACAGGGACACTGTTGGTGCTATCAATGCATATCATTCTGACACCAACCAGTCTCATTAGAGGGCCATTAGAATACATGCCAAGGGCCCATGGCTGTACGCCTATCTTTTCAATTGCGCATTACGCCTCTCTAGCATCAAGGCCAGCAGGCTGATCCCTGACCCTCCGAAAATCTTCACTGCCCTTTGAATTTTCGCTACAGCGGGAGGTGGCGTAATACTGGGAAGGTTCATTGGGTCGTAAGTATGGGAAAGTCATGGTGAGACGCTGCCTCCCCTCTACCTTATCCTTCTACAATGAGACGGTAGAGAGGCTGTCCATACCTAACTTACACTGTGTGCGTAGTGTGTCAGGATGCGCTTGATTGATCACCAAAGCTTTTAGCGTATGAGTGGGTGTACGAGGCCCCAAGCCAGAGGGCAGGAAATGGCCCCGACCAGGGGAGTATCGAATCACTCGTCACTCGAAAAGACGTCCGGCACCCCCTTAGACACCTTAGACCCGCCACTACATAAGCCCATTGATCACTATGCCATGCAGCTATGCCACACTGAGCCCACTTTCCACTGTACTCTACTTTAGTAGTAGGTAGATTTCACCCTCGTACATAATCTCGCCTCCCTCAACAATCCGTCGCTTCCTCTCAACCAATCAGGCTTCTATATCTTACCCCAGGTTTGAACGGAAAGCCTAAGCTCTACGCCTTTACCAGCCTTTGGTCGGGAGGCTATCAAAGTACACAGTACTAACGTGGACCGATCAGCACTGGTAGTAAGAGACCCCCTTTTTCTTCTGAAGACTCGCGAATTGTTGGTGGGCTCAGTGACTAAAAGTGTTTGCCTGGGGCCCAATTCGCCAGTGGAGCAAGGTACTTCGTACCTGAGTCTCCGAAGCGAGCGGAAAAACGCACAACCCGCACATGTGGCCTGTGCGCTATGCACCTCGCTCGAAAGGGAACGTGCCCAGCCTGAAGACCCCACATGCGCCCTGAGGGCATTTTCATAGCCACTCGATATTTGCCCAATCCTTTAACTACTTTGTATCTCTACAACCGATGCCATTCCCTTTCTTCTACCCGTTTATATTGGCCCGCTCAAGCCTCGCTCCTACATGGTAAGCATCGCGGATAATCGATAATCGATAATCAGGGCGCTGCATCAGTACTCGGACCATCTACACTTATTGCAACCACTCGCCTAAAGACTTTGTTGGTGGGGCCCACGCTGCACTGACCACCAAGAACCTGGATGAGGGGTAGTAAGACGCATATTTCCAACCATAACTGAAAAGCATCTTTCGGACGACTATGATTCATTACTTAGATCATTGATAAAGCCTTTGATCCCTTACTCTTTTGATCTTTTAATCTTATGGCACACACTCCACAGCTGACGATCCCACGCCAAAACGGAGGAGGTATGTCCGAATTATGGACGCCGGAAAGTCGCCTGTTGGTTGCGTGATTACGACACCACTTCCTTCGTACCACGAGTAGCCAGTTCATGTTTCATGCTTCCACAAACAACCATTCGTACCTAAGGTGTTTTTTTCATCACTCTTGTTCAATTAGTTGATCTGAACGCAAGCGCTTAGCACATACTTCCGGGCGGGAGTCCTGACGTACAGTTGACTTTTCGCTCCCAGGTGTACCGTTGCGGAAGACTTCTTTCTACATGAATATACACCATCATTCGATAGTGCTTCGCTGTGTCTGCGTTCCATCTACCTAATCACACCAAACAGTGCTCACATGGCGAATCCCTTGAGCTTGCTTGTTGCCACTATCTGAATGCCGTACTAACCGGCATCGTTGTTGCCTGCAAAAGATTACTGTCAGCCTCATGTGACGGCTCGGACAAGGTCTTGGGATGTATGCCTATTGTTCTCGTGCCCGGTCCTAGGCGCTCGGCCTTCTACTACATTATTGGCCCCCCCCGACCTTTCAGAGGAGGTTTCTCATAATTTTGAGCACGAGGCTTATGTGCCGCCTGGTTCCGCCCTACCACCCACACGCACCTGGCTGCTACTGGCTCGTCGACCCGCAGTGCAATGCTTCCGGCGATTTTTTCGTACGGGTATCTTCTATATACGAGGCTACTATATTTCGCAATCCGTCTAGATTAGACCTGGTATGACCGCCTTCTTGTCCCCTATCTTAGCTTGGCCAAACCGCTCGACATACCACCGCTTGCCCTGAAGGGCTCTTGGTAACATTGCCGTCACTTCGTTGATCACAAATATCCTTGCTGGGACACAAGCCCACCCTCCCACCATCCAAAACCCACACCACTCTATCCATTCGCAAAAGTAATGAGGGTACAGTATCACCCTGAACAACCCATTCTCAGGGATTCTGTACACTTTTTCCACGCCCTTTCCTTGGTTCTTCTTATCCTCCGCTTCTTCCCTGCTCTTCTGCTCCCGCGCTGCAGCTCTTCGGATCTCACGCAGTTCATCATCATGAAAAATGTTAGCTAACAAGCCGACTGCAAAAATCATCAAGCCCGCTTCTATCCTTGGAGCTGTGCCAGCCCAATCAGCTTTCGTAGTCGGACCATAACCCGCGAGCCAACCCCCAATACAGGTTGCATTGATCAGCTGAAATGACAGAGCGGCCAACCAAACGAGAATATGAATTGGTGACATTGAAGGATTCAAGACCAAAGGCGCTAGTAGGGCGCGGTAGATATAATGAATCGTCTTCCAGCAGATGTGTAATTAGTCTGGTTGCTCGAATTTCAGCGGAGAGGAGTCGCTTGATGAGGAACATACAAAGCAACCAGCCATGACCCAATTTTCCAATGGAAGATTCTCAATCCCTTCTGATTTTGGGAGCGAATACATTATATACAACAGCGTAATAAATCCAGGGGCCTCCATGGTAGCCCAACCTATCTTTCCAGGGATGTTGAAAATAGATTCTGTGGACGTTTTGCCCATTGGGTAATACGGGGAGTACCATACGAATGTTGTGCACTGTTCATCTTGAATTAGAGAATTTCCGAAGATCCAAGAAGTATTGACATACTAGAGGGAAAAATTGCCAGAGGAAGACAAGAAGCTCCCAATGCTCGCGCGAGGGCGGACACCAAAACTTCAATACCTCCATGATTCCTGAATTATACCTTGTAGCAAACAATGAATATGTTATTTGTTTGTATAGGAGTACACCATAACTTTTTCTTCAACCATACCTTAGGTACAGCGATGATGATATCACCGAGGATCTACGGATCCAAACTATCACGCATATGGAAAAGCTTAGCCGCTCCACTAACAAGCGAACATCACGAATCAAATTGATGAGGATTTTTTCGGGGTCCGGTCAATTCCAGCCAGCTCCGAGTGGTGAGAACAACTTTCCCTTCTACAACCTCTCCCAACAGTTTCTCACCTGCATTCTATATTCCAAGAATCCCATAATCGTCTCCCTATCAGTCTCTTCTCATTGAATCTATCTCCAATTGACACTGTATCGAAAGCTCAACATCAAGATGGTTCAATCGTAAGCACGAAATCTTACCCCGCCATTGCAAAATGCTCACTTCAAATTCAGCGCCGTGCTTGGCTTCCCTCGTATGGGAGTCAACAGAGACCTCAAGAAAGCTACAGAGGCCTACTGGGGCGGGAAATTATCTCAAAAAGACCTACTTGCAGAGGGCAAGCGTCTCCGACAAGAGCACTGGAAGATACAGAAACAATCGGGCATCGACATCATCCCAAGCAATGATTTCTCTTTCTATGACCAAGTCCTTGACCACATACAGCTTTTCGGGGTAAGCAAACATACCGAAAGCATCAGCTATCTATGGGCTCATGCACTGACTCGTCACTACAGGCCATTCCCGAGAAATATTCAAAGTATAAGCTCGACCCGATCGATGAGTTCTTTGCCATGGGCAGAGGCCTCCAAAAGCCTCAAACACCAGAGGCAGCTGCTGTTGATGTACCTGCCATGGTACATATTCCAAGATATATTGTTACCAGTGACCAAATTGCTAATGCACATCATAGGAAATGGTGAAATGGTTCGACTCGAATTACCACTACGTCAAGCCAACACTACAAGACGGACAAGAATTTAAATTGGCAGCAAATCCAAAGCCTGTGGTCGAGTTCTTGGAAGCCAAAGAGGCTGGCATCATCACTCGTCCCGTCCTGGTCGGCCCAGTGTCCTTCCTTGCACTAGGTAAAGCTGACCGGGGGCAAAATGTTGTTCCAATTAGCCTTTTGCACAAGCTTTTGCCTGTGTACGAGGAGCTTCTGGCCAAGCTCAAGGAGGCCGGTGCCGAGAGCGTCCAGATTGACGAGCCTTGCCTTGTTTTCGACCTACCTCCCAAGGTCAAGAACGCCTTCAAGCCCGCTTACGAAAAGTTGGCCAGCCTTGGCAGCAAGATCCCTCAGGTTGTGGTTGCCACCTACTTTGGTGATATCGTCCATAACTTGGACTGTCTTTCACCGATGTCAAGTCTCTATGGTATACACATTGATGTCGTCAGGCATCCCGAACAGCTCGAGACAGTCATGGGTGCTCTTGGTCCACAACAAGTTCTTTCCGTCGGCATTGTCGACGGGCGGAACATCTGGAAGACCAACTTCAAAAGAGCCATCGAGACGGTTGTGAAAGCTATTCAGAAGCTAGGCAGAGACCGAGTTATCGTGGCCTCATCAAGCTCTTTACTGCACACACCTCACACTCTAGAGAGTGAGAAGAAGCTCGATTCTGAAGTAAGAGATTGGTTCAGCTTCGCCGTGGAGAAGACGAAGGAGCTTGCCATTATTGCCAAGGCTGTGACACAAGGCCCTGCCAGTGTACGCGAGGAATTGGATGCCAACGCCAGATCTATGGAGTCGCGGGCAACATCGAAGCGTACTAATGATCCGAAGGTTAAGGAACGGCAGTCAAAGATCACCGAAGACATGTTTGATCGGAGGTCACCTTTCCCCACACGCATTGCCCAACAGCAGGAGCTGCTCCACCTTCCCATGTTCCCAACGACTACCATCGGTTCCTTCCCCCAGACCAAGGAGATTCGTGTACAAAGGAACAAACTCACCAAGGGCGAAATTACGGAGAAGGAGTACGAGCAATTCATAGAGAAGGAGATCCAAGATGTCGTCAAGATCCAAGACGAACTTGAGCTTGATGTTTACGTCCATGGTGAGCCAGAACGTAACGACATGGTTCAATACTTTGGCGAGCGTCTCACCGGCTACGAATTCACTACTCATGCCTGGGTCCAAAGCTATGGCTCTCGTTGCGTACGACCTCCTATCATTGTTGGAGACATCTCCCGTCCTGCACCAATGACTGTCAAGGAGTCAAAGTATGCAGCATCGATCTCCAAGAAACCCATGAAGGGCATGCTTACTGGGCCTATCACCTGTCTCCGATGGTCTTATCCCCGTGATGACATCCACCAAGAGGTGCAAGCCCAACAATTGGCCCTTGCTCTCCGTGATGAGGTAGTTGATCTCGAGGCTGCTGGTGTCTACGTCATTCAAGTGGACGAACCGGCTCTCCGTGAAGGTCTGCCTCTACGACAGGGTCTCGAACGTGAGAACTACTTGAGCTGGGCTGTGAAGTCTTTCCGTCTCTCAGTCTCTGGCGTCAAGGACTCAACCCAAATCCATTCCCACTTCTGCTACTCTGAATTCCAAGACTTCTTCCAAGCCATCGCAGCGCTGGACGCTGATGTGCTTAGCATCGAGAACAGCAAGAGCGACGCCAAACTTCTTAAAGTCTTCGTGGATGAAGCTTATCCCCGACACATCGGTCCTGGAGTCTACGACATCCATTCCCCCCGTATCCCAAGCGAGGAAGAGATCAAGGACAGAATCCAGGAAATGCTTCAATACCTCAGCCCAGATCAACTCTGGATCGACCCCGACTGTGGTCTCAAGACCCGTCAATGGAAAGAGACGAAGGCTGCTTTGATCAACATGGTTAATGCTGCCAAATTCTACCGTCAAAAATACGCTAAGTCCTCCTAATTCTTGATGAACGAGTTTTATGACGAGATGTTCAACAACATGACTCGATGATTACAGGGCGTTTTCATAGATTACTACGATCTCAACGATCACGGAATTTGGCGTTACTCATAAGCGGAAACCACTGTACATTCAACCTCTCAAAAGCGAAATAGACCTGCTGCTTTCAACATGGCATAGCGGATCTATTATTATGATACCCATTTCAACCGGGGGTCTAGAAAACACAATTGCTATATAGCAAAAGATTAGCTAGACTCAACCAAGTTAACTTCTTGAATTTACATATTTCGAGCAAATATATCGGTTCCTTAAGCGTACGTGAAGGAGTATCCGCCCAAGCTTGCCGAGGGCCCTTTTCTTAAGCAGATTGCAACTCACCATATACATTCGAAACATTAGTGGGGTATTTCGAGCTTGTACTTATTATCAGTTACTGACTTTCCTGCTGACCTGATATCAGCAAAAGGAATCCGCAGGCTGTGCCTTCCTTCTTCGATCACGCTTTGAAGTGCCCTGTTGGATGCTAATGGATGAGCTCCTACATTGGGAAGGACCAATGGCAAGGTAAACTGATCTCTAAAATGGTGCAAGTTTTTTCCCTTTCTTTTGGACGCACACAATCAGCATTGGCTAGTCTAGTTGCAGTGATATCCAGCAGAGTACTCACTACACACTTATTGTCGTAGTTCTTTTGTCTCAACAGTTCAAATACTCTACCCATCTTCTCTCATGGCCCCCATCCGCTGCTGTGGTTTCGGTGGATCTCCATCGCCAGAACCAGAACCCCTCCGACTGGTCGACTCCTCACAAGGGAGGGGCAGGTTCGCCCTGTCCAGCACTGCCTCCTCAGCGGCAAGCATCGACGTGCGTCCCATCCAAGAAATCTTTGCTTCGGTTTCCAAGGACGAAGGTGGCTATGAAGCGCATACAGCGTCTGGACATGATGTCCCCTCACGCCGCGAACTGGAAACCCCTATGCACCGAAAAGAGAGCAGCCGTCGGCTCCACGAAGTTGCCAGCAAGGTCCGAAAGAGAATGTCACGCGATTCTAGCATATCCAGGCGAAGCTCAAAGCACAAGCTCAGTGCTAGCAAGAGTAACGAAGACATTGAGAGACGGGGCGAGTTGAAGCGAGCTTTACACCAAAGAGTGCAAAGTGACCTAATTGAGGATCTCACTACCAGCGATAAAAGCTATGACGAAGATGCTGTGCCTATCAAGACTCCACAAACCTCATGGGGCCGACACGAAGGCTCGGTCAAGATCAGTCCAAAAGACCTTAGCAAGGCTCTCGCGAAGTCAGGATCGCACTCAGCTTATGCCGAGCGTAGCCAGCGAAACCCATCCCAAAGTTACGGATCCAAGAATACAGCCGTAGCGCTGTCTCGTATGTTGACCCAGAGAGCTAGCCATCTCACAGATGAGTCCGAAGACCATGTCGCCAATAGAGTGTCAGACGGCTTAAAGAGAGGGGATACTAAGAAGTATGTTTTCGAAGAAGAGGATTCACCAAATGGAATTCCAGGATCTTGCCTTTCCTCCTCAGTCACTCGTAGTAACACTGTCGTACATATGCCGCCTTCAGGCAAATCATTGGGAAAGGGCTTCACGGATCTATCCTTCCTGGACGCAGTGGGAGCGCCTGCATCGCCAGATCTGTTGCCTACACACTCTAACAGCATCTCCGAGCCTGAGGCTGGGGAAGACTTGCGCTTGTCATTCTCCGAAAGGCACCAAACTACCTTGCCAGTGAATCCGGATAATGCTCATACGACATCAGTAAGCAATGCGACCCAACCCGTGATATATGATACAAAGATTCGTCCAGCTAGCGAACAATGGCTCCATGGAGCTTCAAGGTTGCTAAGTCCTAAGGTCCACTCAAAACAGACATCTCACCAGCAGTCTCAAAATAATGAGTACTCACACCACTGCGACCCCGAAGATGAAGAGATGAATTTTGGCGGTATCGATGGTGATGATGACAGCCCTCCACAATCTGTATACTACAACGCAAAAACAAGAGCTAGTTCGGACGGGGATGGGGCTGGTCATCGTTACAACATCTATGTGCCCAAACAGCTCGTCTCCAAGTCGCTTCTGCCAGCTACTTCCCTGCCCCAGCTTCAAGAGCCTCGACGTGATCGAAGCTATACCAGTGAAGAAAGTTCTAAATTGTTCTCTGTGATACCGAGGCGCCAGTTATCTTCAGAGATGGTCACCTCAAGAATTCCGATGGCATGGGATAATCACAAGCCTTGTGCTGCATCCTCTGTGTATAGTTCACAGCCTGAGAGTCGTCTCTCTAGCCGGCGTGACTCCCGGCGTGACTCCCGGCGTGACTCACTTGTCCAGTTCAATAGTCTTTCGGACCGAGTCCAGCAGTACAAAGACTACAACTCCCACGAGGGCATCATAAGTGTACCTGCGACTAGGTTAAGACCTGTTGACGTGGAGAGACTCGAGCATCAAACGAGCGACCCGAGCTTCCATTCTAGCAATGAAAGTCTTACAAAACGTGAGCTTGCAGCTGCCGAAAGACGGATTTCGAGTATACACAGGGCCAACACACTTCCGAAGAGTAGTCGATTCAAAGAAGAACTGGACCAGATATCTGCCGAGCTTACCTTGACGAACCCTGTTCGACGAAGATTCAGTAATTTGGATGGCAGTAGTGATCTGCGTTCTCGAAGTATATCTTCTCCCAGATCTCTCCACAGTCTTTCACTCAACGATGAGGCCACTTCGGTTTGGGGAAAAGCCGTTCGAGAACATGCTCGTCTTAGCTTATCTCCTTCCAAATCCCTCGGTAGACTCTCCGTCAACAATGAAAGCACTTCGGCGTGGGAGAAGGCTTTGCGAGAACATGCCCTAGAGGACGCTGCTCTGAAACATACAAGGCTTGGGAGCTATTCTCCGGATTTTCTTGGAGACACTGAGATTGGCCCAAAGGACGAGCATATAAGCAGAAAGCCTTCGACTCGCCCATCTCTATACCGCAATCCAGCTCCTCTGTCTGTAGAAGCAGAACATGGAACACAACTCCAAGCGCGACTGGCCGCGTATAAATTACCAACATTTCACTATACTTCTAAAAAGAAGAGGCCAATGATCAATGAAGTCAAACGCTCGTCATCAGCGTACCCTATAGGATCATGGTCTCGTTATCCTTCTCACTCTCGTCCCGAACGCTCCTTGTCCCCAGCAGGCATCCAAGACCAAGTCTTTGCCCGCGATTTCGCAGACCTGACACCAAGATCCACCCCAAATTCCTCGCCTAACTCAAAGCTCGACCCAAAAAAACGTAAGAAGAGCATGAATTTCGGCAAACACATGCTAAGCCAACTTAGTAGACTCTACAAAAGTCAAAGCCAGGATTTGCAAAGAAGACTCGCCAATGAAGCACGCGGTCATCGGAGTAGTATATCCGAGGGAGGCAGGCTTGAGTATCCGGAATTGGAGATCCTCGGACGTGTCTCTCCTCCAATGCCCAGTCCGGACATTGCCACCAAGGTCGCGATGGAGGAACGAATCCAAAGTGAGATCCAGCAGGCACTGCAAGGAGGCAAAGACGCGAAAGAGTGGTCGAAGCTCTACGACGATTGCGTGGTCCCGCCGCCGCCTAGTGAGATGGGTATTTCCCCTATTCGCTCTCCTGTTGATTCTTTGGTTGCTTCTCCCATGGTTACTCCCATGCGGAGCAGTGAGGAGATTGGGCCTAGAGACTTCTATGCAAGGGGTGGGGATGGTAATGGGATGAGAGACGGTAGAAGACCGGAGTCACGGTCTAGTGAGTTGAGGGCTTCGACATTGGATTTTAAGAAGAGTCTGGAGGTACATGAGGGATTGGCTAGGGAGAGGATGTTGGGGTTTATGGAGAGGATGAGTGCGTGACTGATGGTTTGAAGTATGGAAAGTGGGGGAAGGGTGATAGCCTCGTTTAGCAGGGACGAGCGCTGAGCGCTGTCGATATTGTTTCGAAGTTGCAGTGGAGATTAGGAGGGTCAAGACTAGGTACTATCATAGCAGCAACAGATCAAATTACACAATAATTCTCACATGGCTTTGACCCTCTTCCCCTGCCGTCTACACACACCCTATCCCCCAGACGTTCACCCATCCCGCTCCAATCCATTCCCGCACTATCATCCGTGCACAATCACTCACACGTCCCTTTCACGTGGCGGGACTGACTCGTAAGTGCGTTTAGTGAGGGCGCTATTTTAGGGTAAGTGGAAGAGGCTAGTAGTGCATATTAGATAATCGTTCGGTCATGATGGAAGGGTAAGAGGGAAGATGGGAGGAGCGATGGACTAGGGAGGTAGGCGGGAATCGAACGGGATGGTGCAAGATATAATGTTCTCGGAAACCAGGCTCTGGAGGACTAATCTTATCGCCCGGGCGACGGACTCTACAGAGTAGGGGTGTCTATATCAGCCCTACGGGCTATACCTGGCCCAGTGGATTCTTCCTTCTGCTTGGGATGTTCGATAATCCAAGGCTCGGCTCGCGGAGAGCGTAGTGATGTGCAGTTGTGTTATTGGTCTGTGTTCTGCCTCTCTTATATTGCTTGGATGTGTCTTTGATTCCTTCGATGCTGGAGAGGGGCCTGGGACAGGAGGAAAGGCTGAATGGCAGTCGTAATGGCAAGGTAAAGTGGGCGCAGGCATACGCCTCCAATATGATCCTACGCAGTCGTAGGGTCACTATTCCTCCGACCAACTGTTAATACCGATCTGTTCGCTAGGGCTGCATAGCTCCAACCCCGCGGAGTGGCTGAGTCTGTTACCAAGATATTTTTCATCTTAACCCAGCTCTAATTTATGCATATCAGAACCTACTCATGTACTGATAGCTACTGCATGCCATCCACTTTTGGCTACATGACCGTCTCCGCTTTAGACTACTAGGCCATGCAGGAGAACCAATATCCGTTAGATCAGATCAGGGATCTGAACATGGATCCTACGCCTTACAAGTATGATAATTTACCAAATGATTCTATCCGCATTCTCTCGCTCCTTCCTGGTGACAGAGGCGCCCCTCTACAGTGTGAACTCCATCGAGCAGATATTCCCGGCCTTGTTGGTCCAGAGGGTGCAAGCGGATTCACCTTTGAGGCTCTTTCGTATGTTTGGGGAGATGGAAATCTATGTCAAAGACTCTTTTGCAACAATTCAGCCATCAAAATCACTCAAAGCCTCTTTGACGCTCTAATACATCTACGGTATTCCGAAGCAACTAGAATGCTTTGGATTGATGCGGTCTGCATCAATCAGAATAACAACGATGAGAAGATCGTGCAACTACCCCATATGAAGGACATCTACCTGCATGCGAGCCATGTTGTTATATGGCTTGGTCTTGCCGACGAGTCTACCAGTCGAGCATTGGATCTTATTCGGCTAGCAGCCAACTGCCTGCAGAGAGAATCTGGACAAAGCATGCGTGGACGGGATTTATCGCGCTTCGGGGAAGCGTTCAGTGATGAGAGGAACAGGCAATGGGGCTTCCCCCACAAAACAGACGTGGAAGGTTGGCTACCAGTAACCGCATTTTTTGCGCGGAAGTGGTTTTCTCGCTGTTGGACTTTTCAAGAAGTGGTATTGGCAACGAAGGCGACCATACGGATTGGAGCTCATTTCTTGGACTGGGCAGATCTCTGTCTTGCTTCCGACTTTTTCATTCTCAAGTCCTATGGAAATTGGGTCGAAGGGCTAGGTGACGGTCTTGAAAAGGTATGTCCGCTTTGTTGGACTTCTAGAATTGGCAATAAAGTGCAAGAATGGGAACCAAAGCCGCTTATACATTTACTTTACGCCACGGGTTACACCCAAGCAACACTTCCAAAAGATAGGATATTTGGGTTGCTTGCTCTTGCGGAAACTAGCACGCGGAAGTACTTCTTGCCCGACGGGTCTCTCGATAATCCCAAATATAGTATGTCCGTGAGAGATTTATACACTGATGTGTCGCTGTTTTTGCTGCCCAACAGTGATGGCATAAGAGATATAAATTTTCCTCTTGAAATTCTAAATTGCGTGAAGCATTATCCACTTGAGGAAGGAGAGCAGGAAAAGCGCAATACTGATGATGGAGGTTTAATACCATCTTGGGTAAAACGATGGCACGACCCTGTTCTCAAGTATAAGATGAATAGAAACGAGAAAGAGGTGCAGCCAACGAACCGTATACCGAATATTCCGAGATTCCGCACAGGGGGACTGGAATATTATGCGCCAAGATATAACCCTCAGGTGCCTTATGAAATCTCACTTCATGGATTCATATTCGCCACTATTTCTAACACTGTCAACATTCTTCGACTTGCCACCCTGTCACGCCTTCGGGCTTGGGACTTGTTTCTCGAAATTTGTGGTATTAGGGAGGAAAAACATGCATCCTATCCAACAGGAGAAAGTATTGATGAAGTATTCGCGCTGACGCTCACAATGGCGGAAAAGCCACAATATACGCACGGAGCCGAAACACATCACGCAATCGACTTCCAGCACTTTTGTGTTGGGTTATATGAAGAGACTCTTACCGTCTTGAAAGCTAAAGGCCGGATCGATGACATTGAACGCTTGGAAATCGGATGGGAGGCTGAGTACCACCGGCTGAAGAGGCTTGTAGGGACACACGTGATGTCTGCCAGCTTCAAGGCGGATTTGCAGGATCGTTGCCGCGGGAGAAAGCTCTTCAGCACTTTACGTGGTCATATCGGTGTCGGAGATGTCACGCTGGAGCCCGGGGACTTGGTTTGCGTATTTCTCGGAGGTGCCACTCCTTTCATTGTTCGACCGGTCGATCAGAAATACAAATTCGTGGGTGAGTGCTACTTGCATGGAATAATGCAGGGGGAAGCGTTGGAAGAAGGACTGCAGCGGCGGCAATTGATCACCCTTATCTAGATGATGCATTGAAGGAACGATTACCGTACATTAACCCCAAGTTGGCGTCGTGAAAGATGCCTCCTTTACCATTGCAAGAGATTGGAACTCGGAAGAATGTATCGTATCTACATGACCAGCAAAGATAGCACACTCTCGTTCTCGCAGCTGCCCGTGACTCAAGATTCGTCTACCGAAGATCAATAACGAGGCACGGCTTCCCTCAAAAGATCTAACAAAAACCGTCGCCAACCCCAAATAATCTCCACTAAACATCCACCAAGCTATTTCAATTCCCTTATTCAATACAACTACAAATCAAGTCTTCAGCAAAGAAAAGAACTAACTTCCTGTGTCAGGTTCAAACGATCCACTAACCACCCACCAAACTACTCCAATGCCCTCATTCAGTACAAATCAGATCAAACCTGCAGCAAAAACCCCACTCAACGACCCACAACGACGCAGCAATGGCAACATCCGCATCCACACCCCCTTTCGTCCCAGCATACCCAAGGCACCCCCTTACCCCTGCCCCCAATTCGGCAGACATACATATATGATCACACCACCACACCCCTCACCTCTTGTATTCTCCAAAAAAAAAAAAAACCACGCACCCATCCAAAAACAATCTCATTTCCTGGTCTAGAAAGTGTTCGACTAAGCGAGGGTTCTTCTCGCGGTTTGGAAACCAAAACTAATCACTCGCGGACAGAGGGAGGTATGAATCGGAATAAGGAAAGTTATAAGGGTATCTTGTTTTTTGCTGAGTGGGGGCGGAGGTGGGATTGTTGTGGGTCATAGTTGGTTGTGTGGGAAGATAGGGGTGGTTTTTTGTCCATTCCTAACGGTGGGGGTAGCCAAGGAGAGGCCGGGATGGATTCTGGTGGGCTGTGTGATGGGTAAGGGAGGTAGTAAGTGTATGGATTATGCTAAGTGTGATGGGTATGATATACCCAGACTCTGGGTGTCAAGAGCGTGTCAGGAGGAGCGTGAATGTGGAGAAATTCAGAAACAATATTCCCTTAATTTTGAGGCGGACCAGTAGCTCGCTTTCTACCCTGCGTACCACAATCAATTAACCTATTCCCTATGCATCAATAGCCTATCAGGAACACAAATATGGAGCTATCTATTCAGAAAGCAAGTGAAGCAATATTCTTTTTATTTTAAAACATATGAGTAATTCGCTATCTATCTTGGGTATCACATTAGTCAATCTACCATTGTCCATCCAACCTACCTCATTCTGAACCCTTGGCTCCTTATGTCGAAATGGCAAGTCCCTAGTGTTGATACATAGCAGATTTCCCCAGCATAGATCCCCCAAAAGAGCGGCAGAGCTGTATCTACTGTGCAAGCAGATTCCAAACCATGCATGAACATCCAAAACCATGCAAGCAAATCCAACACCATGCATGCAAACAACCAAGAATTCACCCATATGTTTACAGCACTCTTCATAATTCCTCTAACTCCAGCATATCAATCATCGTCTTTCATCAAACGTACGCATTAGCCCTCACAATCTCATCAATGGCCTTCTTCCTAACAGACTGCCTATGTCCAAACGCCCTATCAGCCTCATTTCTGAACCACAACCCTCTCCTCTCTGCTGCGCCTTGAGACACGCCCCGTCGAGGCGGGGCGTATGGGACTGAATTTGCACCGCCCATGCTCATTTGCCTGCCTACACGCTCTTCACTCTTCTGCTGTGGTTGAAACCACCGAGCTGGGGAGGTTGAGAAAGTTGCGGCCTTTGAAGAAAGATCTTTCCCTGAAAGATCAACGGAGATTGGTGGTGGTCCTGGCATGGTTTCGGAGTACAGTATAGCCTTGGGTGGAGGTGTAGGCGCGCGGGAGAAGAGTAAAGTAGACAGTGAATGTCTTGATGTCTTTGAGGGTTTGGGCATGGGTTTCTCGGTGAGCATGGGATAATTAGGAGCTCGTCGTATTGGTGGTGGGGCGGCGGAGTCGAAGGAGGATGCGCGAGACGACGTTGATCCTCGTCCATCTTCGTTGTAGACGATGGTCGGATTAGCATTCAAATCGTTCCATGGCATGCTGTCAAAGTCCACTTCGGGCGGCAGGGACTCCAGATCTGCATCATCGTCGTGATCGAAGAATACCTCTGTAGGCATGCTAACCTCTGTAGGTACGCTAGATGTCCGAACTAGGTCTGGAGGGGCATTGGCAAAATTGATTGAAGACGTCCGTGTAGAGACTGAAAACCTAGGTCCATGCGCGCTTCTAGATGTCCTTGGCCTTGATCGCTCGGCGTTCGAAGGCAACGGTGTTGCAGTGATGGAGAGGGTTGGTGAGTGAAAAGATGCGGCTTTCTTTGGCTCTAAGGCGTCAGGATAAAGGTCAGACGTGGGGGATGTGATAGACCCGCGAGAAGATGGTTGAGTCGTCATGGAGAAGGTGGGTGAGTGATAGGCTCTGGGTTCTTCGGTTTGAGATGTGCTGGGTTGACCTGGTGGTGGCTGTGAAGTTGCACGTCGATCGCTCTTGGGAGACTTTGGTTGACTCTGAAGTACACTGCGCTCTGATACGGGTGCTTGAGATGCAGGCCTCGCGGCTTCGGAAATTCCTACGTGTTTCTTAAGACCAAAAGATTTACCAGAATTAGGGGGCACTCGCGGCAGTATTACTAGGGACTCGGAGCTGGCTTCTGAGTGACCGGACACTGCTGAGGGTCTCCGAAGTGCACTGTTCTCGAGGCGGTCCGAGCTAGCCTTTAGATCGACTATGTCGGAAGATCCCGCTGCGGTAGGGTGTGGCAACTTCTTGTCCATACGGTCCAAATGGGTCTCAAGACCAAAGCTTTTGACCGAATCTGGTGTTGCTGGGGGCGAGGATGGGCGTGAAGGATGGAAGGCCTGTGCTTCACTTGAAGCATTCTCTTGTGACGCATGCGTCAACGTGGGGGTCTGTGGCTTCTCAGGGCACTTATTTCCAGCTTCTTTAAACAAGATGTTCCTGCTCCCAAATCTGGACCTATTCGGCGAGGAGACCTGGGCAGCACGCCTCCGTGCTTTGACTTCTGAGCTGCGACTCCAATCGGTCATACTTGAAGGAGATTGAGATGATCGAGGTGACGGTGACTGGGGGCTGTAAATTTGTGTTTCGACAGATGTTTGGTGTTTAGGGGCATGAGGTCGGTTCTCGAAATGGATATGTGGTTGGTGGTCTCGTGTGGGAGGAGGGGACGGTGGCGCGAAGATCTGTGTCTGAACAGAGGAGGTCTTTCGATGTAATGGTGGAGGCGATACTTCGATACGGGTGTATGGTGTTGAAGCCCCCAACCGGGTCCGAGGTGATGAGAAGGGTTGTGGACTGGCTGGACTCGATCTAGAAGTCTGAGCAGTGTCGGCTCGGTTTGGGCGGTGGGTAGACCTGATAGGTGTAGACCTGGCAGAGATGATTGAAGACCTTGAGTCTGCTTTCTTCGTCACACGGCCATTAGGCTCGATGAGCCCTTGGGACTCGTAATGAGAGAGAACAAGTGCATGAGAGTACTTGCTCGGCATGATGACGTGGTGGAGGAAAAAATGGGGGAAGAGAAGAGGAGACAAGATGGACAAATGAGAAGGAGTGTTAGCTGAAGTGTTGAGGGCAAACCTGCAACTTCATGGTAAGGAGGGCAGGAGTGAAGCAATAAGGAGATGGTTCGGCGACTTGCTTCACCCAGTCCAGACTTGAGCTGTCAACAATAATTGGTAGGCGCAAGTACGGGCTCCGTTGCGCAGGAGCTAATCACGCATTGATCATTAGGATCACCATTGGGCTGTTCGATTGGCGACAAAGGCGTTTTTGGGCTTCTATGTATGAAATAGTTCACGAGAAGCGTTGGCAGAGGGTCTTCGTCGACCGAGTCGACTCGGCATTGAACAAAGTTCGACCAGGATATCATGATGTGGTGTTGATACCAAGGCACAGGGCAACGACTGAATGACTCAGCACACGCTTATCTATGTATGTATTGCACCACATATCCATACCGAGCTGGTCCTCAGATGCGCTCTCATGCAATGGTCCTTCTCAATTCTCAATTATCAATTAGGGGTGCCAATTCGGCAGTTCAGTGTTCAGTGTTCAGGGGTCAAAAGACTAAGATTGCGTGAAGCATGTGGTGATCCATTGATACTCTACAAGTGTATAGCATTTCTCGGGAGGACCATGGTTCGGCCCTAAGGTAGTTCTAGGACCCAGGAGACTCTCCCGGGCCCGGGCTCCCGGGTCTTCCCCCACTAATAGTACTGCGCTAAATCTATTCATTCCGGTTTCATTGCGAAATGCAAGTTTGACAGGGGACACCGACAGCCATATCCTGGGACATCAATCTCACATCCTCCTTCACTTCAATTGAGGAGTTCATCTCCTCTTCACTGTACCTATTCGTATCTCACAAATCATCTGTTACTACTTGCTTATAATGGCTGTAGACAAATACAACCTTGTTGAGACCGATGAAGCTGGCGTTGAGGCAGCTACCTACGTCTGTTCTGGTGCTGGCCAGAGAATTGATGTCATCGTAAGTCTAACTAGCTCCTGCACGGGCCTGTCAAACTCTTTCAGGGAACATGTGATCTGCGAAGACTGATCGCTAATCGCAATTATACAGAGACCAGAGAAAAGAACAAGCCTATTGGCCCAATTACTTGCAATCTTTTTGCCCGCCGGCTACCCTCACAGTGTGACGAACGACTATATGTGGTATGATCAGATTTTACTGCATCCCTTATATCTACAACCACTATGTACGTCTAAAAGACTAATTATGTTTCTACCCCAGGTATCAAATCTACGTAACACCTCCCAATCTATGATCTACTTCTAGTAATTATGAACCGTTGACCGCGAGTAGGATTCACTGCAAGCCTTCTCGAGCTCAATCGCGGGATTGCTATCCTCTCGAGCCGTCCTTGAAGGTAAGCTGCACATCTCGCATATTGAGTCGTGCCTTTAACCATCATAAGTCACTTATCTCTCTGACCATGATATGGCTTACAGGCGTTGGAGTGGGCGATGCATCCGCTTCACCCACCGCTGCCCTTCTTCTGTCCGTACTTCAAGATAGTACGGGCAGGATAGCAACGATCCTGTTCGCCCACAAACTTGGTACCGCTCTAGAACCCGAATGTAAAATGTATCGCTTGGCCGCGGACATTTTCAACGATACGGCCATGGTGCTCGATTTTTTATCACCTGCACTATCAAAGGTACCGAGAGTGATCCTGCTCAGTCTTTCGAGCATTCTTCGAGCCTTATGCGGCGTCGCAGCTGGCAGTTCCAAAGCTAGTCTTAGTGCCCATTTTGCGAAGTGGGGAAATCTAGGAGAGCTGAACGCTGTAAGTAAAAATTTTTGTGTCAATGCTTGGCTTTGCACGCGGAAGAGATAGCCGGTCATCCTTTGAGCGCGCAGCAAGCAAGCTGTCATAGTAACCAGGTTGCTGTTGCTGCGGAACTAAAAGACGGCTTTCTGGATTTTGCGCTTTCGGGGACCACAGCGACGCCGAATGCTCCATGAAAATCCGGGCTTCAGCGAACGCACGCTTTGGCAAAGCGATTGGTGGTCCTGCTGTGCTCCGGCGGAGCACACCAATAAGCAAAGTCCTCTCAAAGATAACCATGACAAGGCGTAGAGGCGACTTCTCCAGCGCCGGAAATTGCCTTGGCTTTTTATAGCTCGCCTCGGCATCGTGATACCTGTTGACCAGCTCATCGTGGCGAAGAAAAGTGTTTTCGGGTTTGACTGAGCGTCCTGAATGCGTTTGCTGATCGTCGAACAGAAGGACTCAAGCCAGGAGACAGTAATTTCGCTCCTAGGGATGTTGGTCAGTCCTCTGAAACATCTTCTGCTTGTTCATCTGATCCTAATGGGAGTGTGCAGACAGGCAGCGTCGTCGTCGCATACGTCTCATCCTCGATGGCCACTTGGACATGCCTTGTTTTACTCCTTTCGGTTCATTTGGCGACAAATCATGCGGCGGTCAGATCTGTCAGTATGCGTAGCCTGAACAGACAAAGGGCTAATATTGTTCTGTCAAATTTATTGCACGATAAGAGAGCATTGACACCGGACGAGGTGTCCTTTGAGGAGCGCATCTTTGAGTGGGACGGGGTGCTGCGATGGAAAGGCTCGGCTCCTATCGCGAAAGCAAGGATAGGCGTGTCCTTGCGGTGCCTTTTGAGTTCCCTGGCGCCTGCGCATGATGTGACAGGCGCCATTAGTGATGAAAATCTCGTCCTACAGCACCTTACAAGGATATACAGCCTTGAAAGTTTCCTTCTGTGGTATGATGCAAGACGGAAAGTGGCATACATCGTCCTCAAAGAACAGGCTTCATCCCGAAGTCAGCTGAAGGCTTGGGCCCTCGCTCTGTGGATTGCTCATCGCTTGGAAGATGGACATGCGACAGGCGCAACGGTTGATAAGATTATTGAATTGCTTGAGTCATCACTGATTGAAATATGTAATCAATGGGATGACTGCATCGAGCGTATGAAAGCTGCTGGATGGGATATGAACAACGCAAGTTTAGAGACAACGTCCGCTACACGCATTCGCCTCCATGCAGAAGGCATTCTGTTAAAGTCAAACATTTAAGCATGATAGAGCCGCTTGGGAGAGTGGCATAGCTTCTCCAATGGATTCACAGGTGGATCGAAGCCCAGAGCCGCTGTGAGAAAAATTGAAGTGATCAACAAGCAGAAATAAATGAAAACTCATGGGAGCTCCCCGAGAGGCTGCGGCTTGCATGGTCCAGCATTCAGGGACAACTCTAAAACGATTTGGGAAGGGTGATAATCATCGCGGCAGTGTTATCACCAAGTATAAGCGCAGGACTAGGTATACAGCGTGGGGATGACCAGGGTAGGCCTTCTCAAACGGGAGTTCTTCTCGAAGCTGGGTCTAGAAGGTGCAGAAAGCAGTAAGACGAAGAGGCAATAGCTCGGTCGGAGCCCGAGGGGTGGCTTACATTTGACCGAGTCCGGTGAAAGTCAAGGAGGAGTGATGCAAGTGCAGCGGTACGAATGGCAGGCTTATTATCTAGTCGTTAACTGGAGTGCATGCCGCACAAAGCCTACAGGCGCGCGTGGTAAAGGAGACGATAGTGGAGATGGGAAGTAGATTTATGCGCAGGAATTGGGTATCGTGGATCTGCCGAGCTAAAGGGAGCCAAGCTCGCATGAGTCGCAAGCCGCAGTCTCCCAAGCCCTTCGCTGTTTAGCGGGCCTGTAAAAGCGGCGCATTCGGTCTGCCTTCTGAACGGTTTCTCACAGGCTTCCATACCTCTGAGCTAGACGTAGCCGCCAATCAGTGCGTGATACGACGACCACTAACGCTGCAACACCGCCCCACCCCTGCACATTCTGACTCGGGCTGGAGTGGGGTTTCGGCTGCAACCTGGCACTGGCCCACAAATTCTCCGAAAATCGTTTTGAAAGAAGCCTTCCGTTGGAGCCAAGTGTGAAAGTCAGGCGGAAAGTGTTTGAGGATTTAATAAGCCAGTGCTCGATGGTATGATGTGGTCCAGGATGGCTGTGTCGCCAATAGTGAATAGTGAAGACACTGCCGAAGATGGTTATGGGGTACGTATGAGGTGGTGGCTTGTGCTCTGCTCATACTCGAGCGATTCCAGTTATTCGTCGCCTCGTTGTAGGCAGCTGCCTGCTGAGTGCTGCGAGTCCGACGTCACTAGCGCGCCTTTAAAAATAGGCTTTACTCGACGATTAAACAAGGAAGGATGATTCGGGGATAAAGGATGACTGATAGACTGATACTGAGCTGTTCTAATTTCTGTTGCCGCCAGCAGAGCCCAACTGTCGCTAAAGAACAGAATCGGGAAGCATAGTTGGTGCCGGGATGAGGAGAAGCGCAGACCTCTTGTTGATCTGAGCATATGGGTAGCCGGAGTGACGAGCGAGGAGCGACGGTGGAGCCGGGGCGTCCAGTCTCTGCAAGGGTTGTATGGTTTGTATAGTGTTCATTGGGTTGAAAGGGAATGAATGGGTGGAAGAGAACAAGGGATGGGCAGGGTATGATTCGTATGATTCGTTCCTTGGGCAAAAAAGGATTTCTGGATTTTAGATTAAAGTTGTTCTTGGCCTTTTCTTTGCGCTAAAGGAAAAGCTTCTAGCGCCATTCCACAGCCATTCCATCGCCCAAATCCCATCCGCTATAACATTAGCCCGTCACCCTCCTTCTCTCCGCATTACACAAGAGTCACCTGCCCTGTCGCAAACACACCACAACTTCCTCTTCTTGCCTCTTTCTTTTCATTACCACCAGTTCAACAGAATTCTTACGTTCCCTCCGCCTTCTTTTCACCCAATTCTTCCCTCATATTGTCTTGCAGCAGACCCCAGTCGCCAATCTTTCTATCTGCCTACGATTCTTACGCCACTAGATCACCCTCTGCCTTCCTTGGCTTGCAACATCTTGCCTCAAGTTCTGCAGCCTTCCGCCCTTTCCCGTTTGCCTGATACATTTCTGGAACATAATCAAAAGAGACGGGCACAACACGCAGCCACATTTTGCACGCTTGCTGGATCTGGTCCAGCATAACGTGATCAGGCCACTCGCGTGAGATTACCAATCCACGGACCCTTAGAGAGGAGGACGGCGCACTGTCGCTGACCCTGCTCGGGTGTTTGCTGCGAATATCGTTGCTTCTCGGTGGCGACGATCTATGAGGGATTTCCCTTCTTAGACTGCTCCCTCGAAGATCTCGAGGCCTCCGTCATCGTGGCTCGTCCGGACTCATTTATTTCGTACCGTCCGGGTCGAAGTCGCTCGCAGAAAAGGAAGGCTTCAGGACACGAACGCACAGGTTCTAGAATACGGAGTTGGAAACGCGCCATGATCCGCCGGAAGCCTGAGACAAGCCGACCATCGTATCTCTCCACACCTCCACCAGATACTTCACCTCGCTCTTCTTGCGTAATCTCAGATTGGGACGCCGACGACGAGGAAACAATGTCAATGGAAGACGTAAGATCGTCAAGACCATCTAGTGTCGCTGTTGATGACAGCAATGATGAACATTATTACCCTCAAAGGCCCACACTCCCGGATGTTCTCTCTAATTCCGCACCCCCTCCATGGACTCTTAGTGCATTCACTGCCTACCTTTCACAAAACCACTGCTTAGAAAATCTGGAGTTCTCAATGGACGCTGAGCGATACCGGGAAAAGTACCAGTCGTTGACTAAGAACTCTAGAAAGCCCACTGCTGAAGAAGCTCGCTACGCCAGAGGATTATGGCAGCGTCTGATTGATGCCTACATAGTACCAGATGGCCCACGGGAAATAAATCTTCCCAGCAGTGTCCGCGACAGACTGTTGTCAGTACCTAACCATACCACACCTCCCGCACCAGAAGAGTTAGCGAGTGCAGTGAAAATAATATACAATCTCATGGAAGAGTCTGTTTTGATATCCTTCCTCAACGAAGTTCCGCCATCTGGTGGTCACAGTCGGCAGAAATCGTCTATCAAATCTCGAAGGCGAGGGGACTCGGACAGCTCGAATGAAAAGGCGTCTAGTCGGAGCAAGTCTCGAAGACGAGGGTCTCCAATAGCCTCCCTCGACAGCTCCTTCTCAGGGGATCGCTCCGATCCGACAGGTCGCCTGACTCCAATCCCTGGCTACACGAGAGGTGCACGGGCGCCTTCTCATACCTCTGGTGGAGATCCAGATCTGATGACAGACGACTCTACGGGTGCCTCAAGCCCAGGTAGAGAACCTATGACGCCGCCCAACACACCTCCTTCCAGTGATTTCGGCGGGCACAGCCCTCGAAATCGCAATGACAATCCGTGGAAGAAGATGTTTTGGAAGAAGAAATCAAGCAATGGGATGAGGGACAGTCGATATCCTACCCTTGAGGACTGAGTCATGAAAAAGCTCCTGCCCCATTATCTACCACTCTGATGCTCTCTCGGTGCAAAAACGACAGCAACATTACAAGCATACACCATCGCCACCATGACGGCGATCGCTGCCGGCACAGTCATACCTAGTGAACCACTACACCACTCAACTCCTCATCTTTCACCTACGACTCCACACAAATCTCCACCAAACTCCGCTTCTCACATGCATACAGCACACCGAGTGCACCTCGGCATTCAGGCCCGTCTCACCAACGGGATCTTGGGAATAACAAACAACTCAATCTACAAGCTGGCCTGGTCTAAGATTGCGCTGGCCGCTTGGTTGCATCAATGGGCGTCCGTTCATGGAATTGGATTGGATGTAGCATTTGCATCAACAACACTTTGTTTGGAAAGAAATCTATATCTAGCGAGCGTGTTGTCGCGTTTGCTTCCATCTTAATTGTACATATTACTACACGTACAGCTACACCCTCACGAACGTGCTACGAAAGGAAAGGAAATATTAGACATACAATCAGGATTTTCGGAAAAACACCCAGTCATTGCTTCTCTCTGAATATCTCCATGTGACTCACTCCTACCTGCTGCTTACATCCCTCGGTATACCTGCCTCCTCCATCACCATCATCACCAAACATACCTACACTCCGCAAGGGAGATTCCGCAAACCAGGAAACTTCCGTCCCCCAACCCAAATAAAAACCCTCCGAAACCACCCAATCATCTGCCACCCCTACGTAATGAATATTCCGCTTCCGCACTCACCGCTCTTCCGTTTCATTTTTCCCTCCACTCCACACCAGGACGCCATTCCATTTACACTAAGCTACCTAACCTTACCGCTATACTAGTGCGTGGCGGCTCGGAGATTTATAATCGGATCGAGATCTCCGAGGGCGGGTGGGTGGGGATCTGCGGTTAGAACTAGGCTTGGAATGAGATACCCTAAGGGGCGGCTTAGGGGGATGATCTCGTTTCCGTTTCGGGGGGGCTTTGGGGGGGTTTTAGGGTAGGGTTGGGGGCTAAACCGAGTGTTGTTAAAGATGTCTTTTACTGCTTACCGGGCCGGGTTTCTGGGAGGTTTAGGTGGAGAGGATAGGATTGTAAAGGAGGGGAGTGTGGGGTGTTCCTTTCGGCTCGGATCGATGTGTTCTACGTAGACTATCAAATATGATCCTCTTCGTACATCAGAGGATACCTTAGGTATGGCATACCTTAGCCAAAGCAGGCAAATAAGGCAACCAACAAGACCATCTCTCGTACTTCGTATTCATTGCATCTTCCTTCACGCGACCCGAACGGACGGAGAATTTCCTTTTTTCGTCGCTTATAAGACTGTGTGTGTGTGTAATGGACCTGTGGAGGCGGAGAATATATGCGCGCCACTAGCCTGGGTTCTTTCTGTGATGGATTTGAGATGAAGCTTCTTTCTTTTGTGGGGAGGTTTTGAGGGGTTGGGGCTGGGTGTGTGGGATTGTTCGATTGGGGGTTTTCTTGGTTTTGGGACGCGTGAGGGGGATGGGATGAGATGAGATGGGATGGGAGGGAGGGAGGGAGGGAGGGAGGGAGAGGGGATTGCCGCGGGCTGGGAATAGGTGGTGGAGGTGGCTTAGATGTTTCCAGGGATTTGGGACGTTTGGTGTATTGGGTTGCTGAATGGTTTGCTGCTGGTGAGTCTGATGATTGGTCTTATATGGTATCATGACGCAAGTGGAGACATACCTTGGTCTTTCTAGGTCTGGATTCTGACTGATTGTGCGTGTCTCATCAGTTGAGACACTGTTTTGTTAGTTAGATACTTGTTTGCCATACCTTGCTTTCTGTTAGTTGAGTTCGCGAGATGAACGAACTTCCCGCCATATGGTTCCAGCATGGAGATCTCAGTGTCGCTTTCCGTCGAGGTGTTGCAAGAGTGACTTGCAGTTCCATTTCGGCTGTTATCTAGAATGATCAGAGTATAGGGCGAAAGTCATGCCAATAGTGGAGGGCAACTTCATGCAGAAGCTACCAAATCCAGGTTTCAATGGTTTATAAAACCAAGCAAAGAAATATTGAGATCTGCGAAACAATGAGTAAAGAATCAAAAACGTAATCAAGTATGTAACCATATCATTATATATCTGATGCTTGAAAGAACATAATGAATTCCAAAGCCCGCGCGCTACAGTTCTCTTACCAATCCGCATCCCACTATGCGCAACTTTCTCCGTCTGGAAGCTATCGTTCCCGGTGCACGAGCTGCCCGGCGAGACGACTGAGAGAGCCCACGTCTAAAATCTGCAAATCGCCTTTCGAAAACAAATGAAGAGTACAAGATCGTTCTATCGTAACATAAATTAACCACCCAATATAGCCGTTCTCTCGTCCTTCAACGGAATTAGCATGGCGGTGTTCAACCTCACTAAAGCCACTCAGATCTCTTGCTTTCTCACAACTCCCATGTCTAACGCTGTATCTGTGCATACTATCTCTGAGCCTGCGTCTGTTTCCTCGATCTGGTAACGCTCTTATTGCTCTCCTTTTTCGCAGTAGCTTAGCGATGGCCTCGTACTCATGAGACGGCAGGTGTCTTCTAGCCCTAACATATATTTCAAACTGCATCATAAAATTTAGCTCCTTCTTCGAGGAGTATCTCAATAGATTCCTCCAATCCAAACGAGCAAACGAAAGACAGAGCATAGTCGTAAACTCCGCCAGGTGTGTACACACCAGCGACATCCACGAGCTGAAGAAACGTCCGGACGGCAGTCCTCTGCTGACTGCGGGAAGCTTGCTTGAGTAGCAGCTCTAACACACCCGCGGGTCGGTTCATGAAAGCTGTAGTTAAAGCAGCCTCCAAACCCTTAGCTCCACTTGCGAGTAGGATGCGAACAACATCCACATGCCCATTCCCAGAAGCTTTAAGCAGTGCTGTCTGTTGATGCGCATCTACGGAATCGATATCTCCCCCTTTATCGATCAATATCTGGACGACATCCTCCCAGCCTCTCTCGGCAGCTTGCAACAGCGCGGTCCGTTGATGGCTGTCCTTCACTGTGATATCTACTTCAGCTTTGATCAATGCCCGGACACATTCTTTATCGCCCCTCTCAAAAGCTACGAAAAGCGCGATTCCTTCAGGTCTTTTCCGTAGATTGACATCTGCTCCCTCTTGCATCAATATCTGGACAACCTTCATATGCTCGTTTTTGGAAGCTATGAGCAGTGCTGTCTGTTGATCCGCATCTACGGAATCGATATCTGCCCCTTTATCGATCAATATCTGGACGATATCCTCCCAGCCTCTCTCGGCAGCTTGCAACAACGCGGTCCGTTGTTGACTGTCCTTCACTTCAAGGTCTACCTCAGCTTTGATCAAGGCCCGAGCCACTCCTCTCCTACCTTCCTCGAAAGCTACGAAGAGCGCGGTTTTCTCATGTGTATCTTGTAGGTTAACATCTGCTCCCTTTCGAAGTAGGAATTTGACAATCTTTTCATGGCCATATTCGGATGCTCTGTAGAGCGCGGTTTGCTTGAAATTATTCTGTAGATTAACGTCTGCTCCCTTTCGAACTAAGATTTTGACAGTCTCCTTATGGCCATTTCTGGATGCTTCGTAGAGCGCAGTTTGCTCGAGGTTATTTTGTAGATTAACATCTGCTCCCTTTTGAACGAGGAATTCGACAATATCCTTATGGCCACGTTCGGATGCTTTGTAGAGCGCGGTCTCCTTACGTACATTTTGTAAATTGACATCTGCTCCCTTTCGAAATAGGATTTCGACAATCTCCTTATGGCCATTTCTAGATGCTTCGTAGAGCGCAGTTTGCTTGTGGTTATTTTGTATATTGACATCTGCTCCCTTTTGAACGAGGAATTCGACAATATCCTTATGGCCATTGCCGGATGCTTCGTAGAGCGCGGTGCCTCCCAAAAGATCCTGTAGATTAACATCTGCTGCTTTTCCAACAAGAAGCTGGACAGCATCCAAACTCTTTGCGAAATAAGAACAAGCCTTGATCAGCGCAGTGTCATTATTCACTAGGCGTGCATTGACATCTGCGCCTTTTTCAAAGAGAAGGTCCACGACGGCCATATGCTTCCCATGGCAAGCGAGATAAAGTGCGTTGCCGGTGTATCCACCCTTTGCGTTGATATCAGCCCCTTGCTCTACTAATAAGCTGACCATTGGCAGGTGGCCACGGGAAGCAGCAGCTCCCAGCGCGTTGTATGCCAGTTTATATGCATAGTCGATATCCGCCCCCTCCTTTAAGAGGCGCATAACAAGGGCGGAGTCATTCTTCACGGCCGCGTGTGCGAGTGCATTGCCATATGTCTTTCCATTCTTACCTATCTCCTGCCTAGCTTTTCCGTAGCGTTGCATGAGGAATGTTGTCATAGCTTCTGTTCCATTATGTAATTCTTTTTCCATGACACCCTGGTACATGCTTTCTAAATCGAGAGCATGCGCTAGCTCTAGGGTTAACTTCACAGTCGATTCGTGTCCATTTGAAGCAGCCTTCGCAATGATCCGCGTCAGGCCGTGGTTTATGGTCTTCTGAATGTCTTCTTTAGGGTGACTTTTCATGATCTTCACGAAATTCGAGAAGAGTTGTTTTAGAATATCGTCAACCCCACCAGCAGCAGCCTCCTTCATACCCTTCTCGTAGATCTCATAAGCTGTGTAGCGATAAGCTTCCAGGATATCCCAAGGCATGCGATTCACGGCGCCGTGGTTCATGAGTAACCTTATTGCATGGAAATATCCCTGCTGTAACGCTCTCAAAAATGGTGTAATTTCGTCACGATCCTGTATCTCGACATCAATTCCTGTGTCCAGGATTCGGTCAAAAAGATCATCATTCCTGATCTGCACCGCTTCATGTAGCACTGTTCTCCCCCTACTGTCCGCGTGATTCATCTCGACATCAGTTCCTAGTAGCTCAATCAGGACCAAGGCTGTGGATATAGATCGACGCTTCATTGCTCTGAGGACAAAGCCTGTCTGTCGAAGTGGGCATACTAATGCTTCACTGCAGATGTCTCGAATAGCCTGAACATCGTCCCGATCAATTGCATCGTTGAGAGCTTTGCTCAAGTTGACACGCTGGACATTCGGGAACGTAGGCTCTTCGGGTAATGCGTTGTGGCAAAGTTCGACATGCCTGCGGAGTTCAATCTCCGTTGGAAAGCCGAGCTCCCTATAGTCACAACCTTCGTGTGTACACTTGTGTGCTCTTTCGTGTTGTCCAAGGTGCTTATCCCGCTGTTCTGGATTCTCGAACCCCCGAGAAAACTGGGTGCAACTTATGATCGGGCATTTGAAGAGCATTTTACCATAAGCTTCGGTCAAAAAGGGCGACCTTCTTGGTATCTCCGCGGAGAACTCTTCTAAAATACGTCGAACCTCCACAACTCGCCTTACGAGATATGGCAAGGACCCTAAAAAAACCAATAACGTCAGTGTTCATACCGAGTTAACTACTTACAATTGGGCACTTTTACCTTGATGCCAACCTGCTTCGCTAAGACTATCCGTGCGCTCGTATATTCTTCGAAGGTTTTTCAGGCTTCTTAATACATTTGTCCTAGTACCAACGTCCTCGTTCTCGTATGGACGTGAGGGTGAGTCCCCACAGTGTTCGGGGTGATGTGTACATAGAAGTGCCAGAGAATCCTTAATGCTTGAAGTTTCATCGTTGGACCACAGCTGTTCGTGCTTGACCAGAAATTCTACATGGTGGACCCAATTGAATATTGCATATTCCTGGAAGGAGTAGTCTCCTCTGCTAACAGCATCCTCGATTTCGGATTTATCAAGCTCCCTGTCAAAGCAATTGAACGTCATGTAGGAGGTGCAGAGCTGTGCTAAGCTCAACTGGGCAATATCCATGTTAATGAAATGACTGCTGTGTTGCTGGAGTAGGTAGCTGAAACAAATTAGCTTTTCATGGATGGATTCATCTGTTCGCAATACTCACTCTCTAGCAGTTGGGTGAATAAAATCAACAGAGCCATCTGTATGGGTTTCCACCATAGGTCCCAGAAGCTCTGCAAGTGGTGTCACGGACCGTCGCTCCTGAAATTTGACACTCTTACTCTCTAGACAAATCGACATGGCACCTTGGATTTCATGAGGCATTATTGGGCGCTTCGCCAAAGCTAACAAGTCTAACCCAAGTCTCGCACGCCCCCAACTTTTCTTTCTTACATAGTTCATATTCATTCGCCGTAAGATACGTCCGTAGCTGGAAATGTAAGCGTTCAAAACATTTATGCCCGGAACCTGACACTCACGCTTCATCAATTCCCTTGGGCAATACTTCGCTTCTCAACTCTTCCTCTAGCTCATCGGGAAAATCTTGGTCCATTAGGTTGTCCATGATGAGCCGTGCAAGGAGAAACATGCCTGGGTAGCAAACGTCAACAATGAGTAATATTGATGTCATACCCTACCTACCATCTGAACGCTTTGCAACGATTTCAGAGATACGCTCCTTCTCGACCACTGAGAGATTAAACTTCTTGCTCAGCTCCGAGACTCGTACTTGAACATAATATCTTATGTCTCGTTCAAGATGACGAGGCTTAATATCCAGTCGAATAGCAGAGCCAATTGACTTTCCTATATCCTTCTCCTTTCGGCTGCTCAAGAAGATTCTTACGTTCCTTTTCGTGCCAGAGCTATTCAGGATGCCGTTGAATAAGTCTAAGACGTGGCGTCTCTGTGACTCTTCGCATTCATCTAGGCCGTCGATGCCAATGAAGAGCATTTCATGGTTTGCAGTGAGGCTTTTCAGTATTTCTTTACATAGATGATTCGAGGTTGGTATACGTTCTCCACTCTTTAATGTTCTTTCGTACAGGTAGTTAAGGCAAACTGGGTTCAAGGCAAACAACTGGCCAATAAGACTTCTGGCAATATCATTGAATGATCTTCTGGAAGGGTCACTCTCTTTGCAATAAAAATAGACAACGTCTGACGTAGGGACTTTCGCTCTAATCTCGTCGACAATGGAATTGAACAGGAAAGTTTTTCCTGTTCGTATGGTTAGCATCTACGATACATCAATTTCAATACCATTCAGCAGTGGCTCACCAGCTCCAGGAATTCCGTATACATAAAGGATGAGCCCACTCTCATCATCATTCCGAAACCATTCACGCGTTGCAATAGTGTCATATATCCAGCGAGTGGTGCTTGGGAATACTCGTCGTCGCTCTTGGAGTTCTTCATGTTGGGAATGGCAGGTTATGTGAGAAAGCCACTCAACAACGCTCAATCTCCGTTCCTTTTCGTCTCTCTCTCTCTGAGCCTCGAATTCCCTCGTGATTAAAAGTCTGCCACTCTGGGCCTCTTGAAATTCAGAGACACTCGCAGTTTGAATAAGAAGCTCTTTGGATCTACGCAGTTTGTCAATAATGTCGCCGAACATGTCGCCGAATGAGCGAAAGGTCGTTTTAAACGCTATGGTCCAGGCTGATCATTGGTCAGCTTGCTATTCGGGTGATTAGCAGGAACTTACCTCGTTGTTTGAAGAAAACAGTTGCGCGCTGGTGGAACTTCAAGATATCTTCGTAGATATTTGCCAGTGTCTGTTGGATATGACCTGGAACAGGCGAAGAGAATAAGTTCTCCACGGCCGAGAAGATTGGCAAAGCCTCTCCAATCCTAGCATAGGCGTCCAGTAAACAGTCGAACGCTTCCACTAGTCGCGAGGCAATCTATGCTAATTGGCCTCTATCGCTTTATAGTTCGTAGGAAGTGACGGATCCTTACCTGAAGACATAGCTTTATCGGTCCCTAAGGCCTCAATATTTAGCTTATGGACTCAAATTACCGAGCATGGGCTTGATCACTGACCCAGATGAAGGCTAGAAAGTCGGATTTGGCGTTGACAAACTGCTCGATCACAAGCGCATATTGCTGCAGAAAAGATATGAATGGCTTGATCTTGTTTAAATTGCGATAACTACGTCTCAGCCCTTGGTCCCTCTGGATCGTATTGATGGCAGTCCTCAAATCCTCGAAGGTAGTTAGTGAGAATCGTTCACAGTCCTCTTGCGAGAGTCGCTTTTTGAAGTCGGCCAAGCTTCGTGAGAAAGCTGGCTCGGCAGAAGCCGTCGCCATAATTCCTCACCTCGAGAAGGATCGTAGGTTGGAGAGCTATTATTGCGAAGAGGGGTGAACCATAATAATTCCATTGCAAAGAAAGTTGAATCTATTCAAGGCTGCCTGGAGAGCACGGCCGACTTGGTGTCTGCCTGAATGCTCCGCCACTATGCGCCAGCTGCAGGACGCCTAGCCAAGACTAGCGGGGTCCTCGTATTGCCATTAGAATAATGGATTTACCCGTACTTACATGTGCTGTGCCCACAGGGAAGTATACAAATTACTTGATGAGCGGCATATTCACCTAGAGTAATCTATTTTGATTATAGTTATCCAGCGAACTATCGCGTCCAAGGAAGCCAGAGTGCTTCGGCACGCAGTCGGAGGTGGTATGACAGGACTTGCGCTTACCGATGCCTTACAGCACGCTGGTAAACGTTTTCGAGATTACACCCCTGAAGACTGCGAGTGCGAACGCGTCATCGAAATCTTATCCTGCTTGCCTCAGCTGCCAGTGGGCCAACTGAATGTCCCCCACAAGCAAGACGTGACGCTGGTCACCAGGGGCCTTTTGTCTCTCTAAAAGCCCTCAAATTTTCAGGATGAGCATGATGTCTTGGTGCATCGATTCCGAGGCGAATACATTGGCCCACCAGCACCTTGATTTGCCCATTCTCCGAAATGGTTGCATGAAATTTGGTGACGAGCACAAGATCAGAACCATGCATCGAAGAAAATGCGAATATAGAAGTTTTGGCACCTCGATGCTAAAAGAATGCTGCTCTACTGCATAGCAAGCCCCTAACTGTATGGCCGATAGGGCTGATACCTAGAAGCACCCTGAAGACCCGATTTTTGGATCCCTGAATTGGCGGTTGTCCCGGCGACCGCACTTGGGGTATCTCTAGGGCCCATATGGATCAGCGCTGGCCACGAGAGACAGAACTTCATAGACTTTCCAGTTAATTAATCACGAGGTTAATCTTTTGATGGAATTCTGGACTGGTCAATTTCCAACTCAACTCATCAGTAATGATTTAATTTTGTACGGAAATCCTTATTCTGTGTTGCCACTTTGATTATGGGCAGAACTATCGGCTCCGCTCCGCTTCGGGAAGACAATTGGCTTGGCAGTTGCAACTTTGCGACAGAGCCACAGCTCTAATTCCTCATCATTGGTGCAAACGCCCCGCTCGTTGACACGTCCACACCTTCGTTGACATGCTGCTTAGAAAACGATAACGGCCTCTAGCCACTCTCGTTATGAAGAAGATCAGACGAAAATCATGGCTACCGGGGAAGCAAGGCTGACTGATCCTTAGCACCATGCATCTGCTAGTAGGCTTTAGGCTGCAATACGCCTAGCCAATAGGCGGTGGCTGCGCATGGTCCTGTATCCGGATGGAGGTGAAGCCTCGTCCACCTCAAGTATGGAAGGAGATGTGACCAGCCCAAAATCGTCTCCAGCTGCCATCAATGTCTGGTACTAAGAGATCACGGCACCTGGGAAGTGATCTCCAAATCGAGCTTCCCCAAGTGAAAAGAAGGAACAATACGCCGGGCGGTCCGCCTCCTCGATCGATCAACGACGACGACAGCGAGGACAATGTCACCGTTCAAGGCACAACGAGCGATGGGGTTTCCGCCACTAGTAGGATTCGTACAATGTCAGCGGCCTCAGATGCTTCGCCATCCCCTCTCGGGTCCTTGAGTCCAGGAGTAGGTGGGTCAGATTGGGTGAAAAAAGCTTCGCAAGCAAGAAGCTGGCACGAGGAAGTCACATGTTTTGGTATGGTGAGCCTCACCTCCTCTCCCGCTGCTTTGAGCTTGGCTAAATGCTCTCTAAAGCTTCCAGGGGGCAGTGTCAGGTTGTTCCGGATCCTGGTCCGGTTAAAGAAACAAATCACCTCTACCAGACACCCCATCGCTTTTGCCCTTCGGTTTAGATCCGACGCAACAACTCTCTTAGAGCCTGCCACATCTGAAGAGGTGGGAACCCTTGATGCAAAATCTACCGCCCAATTGAAGAAATTGAAAGAGATTGTCCCTTCGATCAAAATCGAGGCATATGTGGACCGCGAGGAAGATGAGATGGGTTGTGGCACTTATGGAATGAAAAACTCGTCTGTATTGCCGCTACAGCTCAACGTTTATGGGTCAGATAAAAATTTCAGCGAGGTTGGATGCTTCTTGTCAGAAGCTGGGATGTTTCTGCAGGAGCCGATGTTTCTTCCTCCGGGGATTCTCTCTTACCGAAACCCCCATTTTCTTTCCTGGGATGATATTTCGAGGACACCTCAGCTCCTTGCATCCAATGAAGTTAGTCCACTCGATTTTGGAATGGAGGTTGAAGCTATTATAAATTCTACGAATGCTGTTCCGCTGCCTTGTCATTTCCAACAAGATCCTCGCATAAGGACGGAGCTTAAAAGGTTGGACCTCATCGAGTCGATGGGAAGCGATTGCTTACTTCGAATTTGGTTCACCAGGCATCAAATCAGCGCTTTGCAATTCATGATTGCTCGAGAAACAAAAGAAGAGGACCATTTCTCACTTTGGGAGCCAACTACAATCAATTATAGAGATGGGTAAGGCTCTTAAGGGGCCTAGTACCAGATGCTATCAGCTCATTTTAAACAGATTCGTTCATAAGATAACCAAAGAGAAGCGATATGAAAACCCGGAGGGCTGTTGTGGCGGGATCCTTGCTGATGAAATGGGCATGGACTCCACGTAAATACGCGTATGTCCACTAACGAGAGATAGGTTTGGGCAAGTCGCTCTCGCTCCTGAGCCTTGTTGTGCATACTTTGGACTACGCACGCTCTTGTCAGCGACATGCAGAAGGTCACGATACTATGTTACAAGGTAGTCCATGTTCAGGTGCGACACTGATTGTCACGCCAAAGTCTAGTTAGTACTGGGGCCTACCATACTCCAAACCTTTTGCATTCAACCGTCCACTAATTCGACCTAGCTTTATACAGCTGGGAACAGGAATGGCGTCGGTGTGTGTGCATTCCTCCAAAGCTCGTACGCTGGACTAAGGACTGCTAGACACATCTCATGCGATCTCAAAGTGCATGTCTATCACGGTCACGGCACAGGCATCGATCGTGATATCCTTGCGGAACAGGATGTTGTATTTACAACCTATGAGACTATTGCTTCAGATATCAACCAATCACATAAACTCCAGGCAATTACATGGTTCCGTGTTATATTGGATGAAGGTGAGAATTGCCCTTCTACAAGCACTCTCGAATTCGTAGCTGATCTGTGTGTGATTACCCCTGTCAGCGCATCATATCAGGAATCGGACCCAAGCTTTCGTAGCAGTTGTAAATCTCAAGAGCAGGAGCAGGTGGTGCAGTAGTGGGACCCCAGTCCAGAACAAGTTGGACGACCTTTTCACTCTCACCGAGTTCTTGGGCTTTTACCCAGTCGATAACCGAACAAATGCTCGTCGATGGATTCTTGATCCCTTAGGAAGGAAAGAGGAGCATGCATTAGAAAACCTTCGATTAGTCATGAGCACAGTTGCTATCAGAAGACCAAAATTTTCTGAAAGCGATTGTAAGCGTTCTGAGAGAGAGGTGCTCGTCAAACTTTTCCAAGCTGAGCGGGAACAATATGACTCGACACGCACCCAAGCTCGGAGCATGGTTACACGGACCGGAAACAAATCTTCTGCTCATACCCTCCTGTCTTTCATACTCCGAATGAGGCAACTATGCAGCCACGGACCGTCAAGACCGGCCATCTTCCGTCGCCCTAATTTGGTACGAGAAACTTCAACCTGCGCGACTGTATGTGATAAATGTGCAGATAGCTTCAATCCGGCTGTTCCTGAAATTCTGACCTTGACGGCAATTGATGGACCACGGTACTGTCCGGAATGCGCATTCGAAGACGACATCTCCGCAAGCCTTCCTACACAATCTCCGTCAGCGCAGAATGGTGTATACAAAAATACAATCAGTATACCGCGGTTAGAGGATCAAATGATTGAAAATCTAGATGATGGCGTTGTCGAGATGGAGATAGATGGACCGCCAGTCTATGAAACGCATACATCGTCGAAGATTGACAGCATCGTCCGTAATCTGATCGATTTGGACCGTGTTCGACACCACGACAGCAAACCCATCAAGAGGTGAGGAAGCCCATCTTGTTTTCGTTCTCTGTTTACTAAACTGCCCGACAGCCTAGTGTTCTCTTGTTGGACGACAACACTAAATGTACTGGCATCTGCCCTTTCAGGACAAAGATTGCAATACGCCCGAATTGATGGTAGTCTAACGCTTGAGCAAAGGAGAGCTGCCATCAATGGGTTTCAGTCAGAGCAGGACTTGAAAATCATGCTACTTACGTTTGGAAGTGGCTCCGTCGGGTGAGTCATTTTCACCCACACCACGCAAATGAATATCCCATCGAGCTGACGTCGAAAAGACTGAATTTAACAGCCGCCACACATGTGCATATTGTGGAACCTCAATGGAATCCTATGGTTGAGGTTCAGGCAGCTGCCCGTGTGGATAGACTGGATCAAGATAAAGACATAGTTATCCTACGCTACATTGTAAAGGACTCCGTTGAAGAGGTATTTTTATGAGGTCACTGTAGCTCTGTATTCCCTTGGAAACTGATTTTAGTCTAGCTCATCAAATCACGGCAAAGACGCAAGATATGGTTGGCTAAGCTTACTACATCACCTGAATCGATGAAGAACAATGGCGATACAGTTGCTAGTCTCAATGTAGTAACACGTTCTCGCCTTTCCTTCTTCTCCATGGACACTCACTAACGGGAAGAAAGGAACTCGAATCGCTTATAGCATAAAAAAGTCGTATGCTACCGCCATGTATTCAGCTGATACCCACCTCTGGAAGTGTGAGGCACTGTTAAGAGGCTCTGCTCCGTTTTGGGACCAAGTTCAATCTGGCCTATGCTAGAAGTTCCATTGAAAGGACATTTGGTAGGTCCTGAAGCTGGCATTGTTTCTAGAGAACGCTCAACTGCGGGTTCGGCCAAATATCTTGTCAAAGCTTTAGTCCACCGACCACCGTCCGAGCGCTGGACAGAACCTTGCAAGGGGGAGAACCGCAGGTTAGAGACACTCACGTGTGCAATTTGGCGATTCCAGACCTAGAGAACACCCGCTAAGAGTCAGCACACCTCTTGCTTGCCCAAAGGGGCCCTCCTTCCTTAGTCGAGTACAATCGGGTATGCAGTCGGTAAGGTACATTTTTAGCTCTTTGAGGGCGCGGCCTCACCATCCTAAGTCCATTGTAGACATCGTACCTAGAGATCTGATTCAGTAGAAATTATATGCTTAAAACGCGTTATGGGGACTAAAAAGGCTCTCCAGGAGCTGAAGAACCCATGTCCAGATGAGATAGTCCGTCAGTTCAGACCGCGAAGGCAGCCACCTCTGCGCAGGACAGAACTCCTCGCCGCTAGATCTTTGCTGCAGATAGTCACAGGCATTTGTGAATATTGCATCGATATGTATGCGGAAAAAGGAAATGTTCACATCAGTGGCCTGGGTTGACAATAATGGATCTCAAGATTGACAGGATGATAGCAACTGGAGGAGTTGAGCGTTCCGAGATCCCGTAGTGATTCATAAGTGCAGAGAAATTGCACGTCCAATGTCAAACAAAGCAAGAAAGGTTTAGGAACAGAACACCAAAATATAAGAAGCAACCTCGCAGTGTCCCCAGAGCGTAGCTCAAATAGACTTTATTGAGAATAGATAGAGCGTGCAAACAGTGGCATCGCATTGAATACGATATGAAATCATCCCATGCACTAGGTACCCGACTTCCACGATCTCCAAGCCTCTCCAAACGCCTTCTCCTCCTTCTGACTTCCCCAAGCATTACACCCCCCAAAAGCCTCCTCTCCCAATTCCGTACTCGATCTGGTACCGAGATCAACGAGCGGGATCATGCTAGGCCTTCCATGAGCACACTGAAATGGAAAGTTGCAATCCCCCAATCGCTGTACCAAAGTCTGAGCTTCTTCCTTCGAAAGCTCGTCATTGAACATGATAGCGCTTCTGCAAGCACGCGAGTTTAGCATATCTAGGAGGCCCTGAGGACACGCCTTCCTAGTCACCGAGCTACCATCTTCATTACACTTCCAGGCTTCTCTCCTGATCAATTCGATCAAGACTTTAGGTTCAATTCTGCACCTCTCTGCAATAGAGGACGGCAAGGCCTTGACGCTTATTCTGCATTTTTGAAATTCTGGTAGGTCTTGTATGTCGTACCATATGCCCCAGTCAGCAAAATAGGCAGCGTAACGCGCCAAAAGTCCATGTTCCCGTATCTGAAGCTCAAAAACAATGGGCTTTGCGAGCTGTGTCGAGCTTGGGCCCACATTCGCCAGTAGCTCTTCGACTCGTATTCGCTCATCTGCTGCGTGCTGATCGACAAGGACAAGGAGCCCACTTCCTTCATTGAGTATTTTTTGTGTCTCCCCCTCCAATAAAATTAAGACAAATTTCCTATCTACTTGGGAAACGACCCTCGAAGTTTTCAATGCAATTTTCGACAATCTAGCAGAGAACGATGTAGAACATTGAGCAAAAGCCTTCTGGATATCCAGCTCGGAGCAATGATGCCGTCGACCATGCAGGATATTTGAGCCTTCAACATTGGGTTCGTCAAATGAAACCTGGGGTATACCCTCCTCTGGAGTATTGAAGACTGGGTTCTCCCACTTTCTGAGGAGATCGCTGGACCAGGAGCCTGGTTTTGGGCTGAGGAACGATGAGGAGACGCTCCTAGTAAGCCTTGGGACATGATTTGGAATAGCTATTGTGTCCGCAGTAGTGGGGGGCGAAGGATCTGACCCTTTAGCGGCTAGTGGGGCAGTTTGAGGAGGTCTCTTAGGCGGATGGGGGTCGACAACTAAACCTGTTCGAGCATTTATAAAGACCGTAGCCCCTGATACAGGGTTCTTCCAATCAAGCATCTGCTCACAGTTATGCTTGGGAGGAAGACTGATGTGTCTCGTGTCAGCAGAGTTGCGAGACTTGATAGTGACAGATTCTACAGCCTCTCTTTCGTCGATGTCCATATCATCTGGTTGAGTTTGCTGAGAGCGAGATGGGCATGTGCCAGAGCGGACCACGCCTTTTCCCACTTTGATACGGCTCCAGTTACTAAAATCGTGCTCTTGATAGATGTCGCTGCTTGACCTTGGTATTTGGAGTCTTTCGCCGCGCCTCTGAAACCTCAAACCCGTCCCAAGAGTTTCTGAATTCTTGGACTTATGTCTCTGAAGCCTCGGCTGTCGCCTCCGTGGTCTGAGATGATTCTCTTCGAGAAAGGATGTGACCATAGCGCTAAGAGTATTCAGTACGATCGCCAAGGTGCATTCTCCGAGTCCGTCACGCTCGTTTTCAACGACTGATTTTGCATCTCCTGTGAGCTCAAGACGAATATAGAACATTGGCCACCTGTCCACCCCATTGCCACCGCCCTTGAGCTGCTTGTTGGTAAAGCCATTAGTTTTGAATCGTTGATCCTTACTTCGCTTGGACTTGACAGCATCCTCAATTTCAGAAACGTCCTCTTGGGTGCCAAAGCTTGACGTACTGAAGAGCCGGTTGATCTCATCGTAGAGAACGTTGTTGGAGGATTCTGAATTCACTGGATGCATACCTAAAGAGATGAATTGGACGTGTTTTGATGGCGCAGGTCTTAGAGATATAGCACCTTTGATCATAACGGACGGCGTTCGAGCAGATGTCTTGATCCAATCCTCCCAATCTGAAGGGTCTATATATCCAGCTTGAAACAGTACACTACAAATGAAGGAGAGATCAAAGAGAGGAGACGATTGCTTCTTCTCGGGCATTGTGCTCGAGAGCTTTTGATTAGCTCGTACTTGCAACCTCCCACCACTATCAACGTTCTTCAGAGAGACTGAGATGGGTCTGTGCCATGCTAATATCAATCCCACTATTCTCCTATGGAGCAATTGGATCTCCTTCTCATGGTCGCCGTTCGATGAGCCAATTGCGCGTTGTTTGACCCTCACAGGCATGTTCCCAAAAAGATCTTGCACTGTGACTCGTGTACCATGCTCACGATGAGACAAAGTGTGGTGGGAAGGCGCTGGGACCAGTCTCGCAGCTGGTCTTGAGCGATGTAGGACCAGGGTAGCCTGTTGAGTATACGAAGGATGACGAGATGTTATGGTTAAGATTGACAAAGCAGCCAAAGAGGTCAGGAATATTCCACTCCTCCCATACGTAGAAGTTGCGCTGGTGCTCTTAGAAGTATCTACTTAGAGTTAGTCGGGCCTCTCGTTGATACAAAAGGGTGCTCACAATACGGCTTTCCGAGGCCTCCAGCTTCTGTAAATTCTTTAGGAGGGATCCCAAAGCCATCATCCTCCACTGAGACCGCGCCTCGGCCGAACTCTACACTGATATCAATTCTGTGCGCATCCGCATCCAACGAGTTGACTATTAATCCAAGTACGACACTTGTAAGTGTTGTGATAACGGTCGAAGACTTGATTTGCGTGGCAACTTCTGGGGGAATGGGCAGAATTGAGGGACAGTTGTCCTGCATCTGGTTTGAATGAGAAGTTCAAAAACGCAGTCTTGACGTTAAGACTGAATCAATATATAATTGGGCTCTGTGGGCACCAGGCTGGATTCAAGCTCAAGGTGGTTGCCACTTCCCCAGCGAATAGCTTCCGACAGTTGGTAGGCGCATTGGGAACGTTGGAAAATTCGAGGATGCTTAATAGTGAGGAGTATAAGGAGACACAGTCGTCAGTTATCAATGAGTTCACTATATCATTGATCTAGAAGATCATGAAGATTTGTGAGGTCGTTACGAATTCGTGAGCTGTCAGAAGATTGGATGATTTATAACAGTCATAGGGCTGAGAGTCAGCCTTATTTCAGAGCTCCTAAGCTGCGGTGCTGGGTAGCCTTCACACCACATCCTCATCAATAGTACTATCTGTTCGACATTCGTTTGAGGACTCTCCATTTGAATACAAAACACGCCACCCTTCAAAGCTGGGACCTGGCTCAAGCAACACGTCAACTTAGCGCGCGGCATTATCAGAATGGCAGCGGTGGAAGCAGCTCCAAGACCTCCAGGTAAGCTCAGACCTCTATTGCCATTTCGGCCTTCGAAAGTGCCGTGCTATCCTGGCCATCTTATATCCATTACTTCAGATGTTGAAAGCCAGTCCAGACAGACATTCCCGCCGGCGTCCGTTTTCGAATTGGATGAAGCGACTTGCCAACCTGAAGCATCCATCATCGGACTCTACTCCCAACGCTACCAGCAAGCGTTCTCAGAACACCCCGTATTCGAAGAGCAAGAAAACAAACGCAGTTAAGAACAACCCTTACCCGGTTTCAGGGAAGCCACAGCTTGATACCTCAGTACCAGCGAGCGGCAATGGCCACCTCTCCTTCTACACTCCGCCTTCAGGGAGAAGCATAAGCTATAATTCACCGTCACAGAGTAAAGCATCTATTCCAGCTTCTAGCGATGGTCAACAGCCTCCGACAATAGGTAACAAGTCGATGGCACCGACTGTATCTACAAACGCCGATACCATTTCAGATGCAGCTCATTCGAAGGCTGGAACTACGGCGACAGCCGGTGGAACAGTAAGCTCCAACGGCGTCGGGGGCGGCGAAGGAAGTACGTTCTCTTCGCCAGCCCCTTCGGTGAGATCACTTACTACAACTTTGACTACCATGCAATCAACGGCTCCATCAAATCTCTTGATTGGCAATAATCAGGGGCTACAGGCCCCCTTAGCCGTCCCGCAGTCGAATCACAGCCATCACAACTCTAACACACATTTTTCTCACCAATTTCCATCATCTCCAGCCTCTGCAATTCCATCTCATCTGGCCAACCACACCAGTGGCGGCCACCCAGCAACATACACTACAGCCACGGCAAATGACCGCCTTAATGACGATGCTTCCATCATGACCTTGGCATCATCCTCGAAACGTCGACGTCGAAATTCGTTAGACACGAACGCCTCGGTACGCGCACTCGCCCCCTCCTCAATATTTGGAGGAAGTAGAGAGTCTTTGCCGCTCAGCGTCCTCAGCTCCAGCCACAACGACCAATCCAGCATCTCAGGTCATCACCAAGGTCGTCAGATCAGTGTTGGGCTCGCGAATGCCGAACGTGCAAGCGTATACTCGTCTTCTGGAATCGCGCCAGCGTTGCCTAGTGAGCGTAATAGCTATTATGCAGGCAAACAGAACAATCCTGGCGATGCTGGGAGCATCAGAAGCGGTCTTGTTGGTCACGGAAGAACCGATAGCATTACTAGAAGCATCGGTGGACTGGCGGGTACTGACAGCCCTCTCGCTAGCCCCCGCGAGGTGCCAGTGCAAGGTCGGGTCAGCAGGAGAAATTCTGGCTGGGGAGAAGTCAACGAAGAGGATACGGATACGGATGGGAATGATCGGAGCTCAGTTGGAAGGAAACGCGAGGATTGATTTGAATCAGCATACTTGCGAGTTCACGAAGAGTCGATAATATGAATGAATCAGATGGATGGGTTGGAAGGAGCTTGGAGTTGATGAAAGTGGCGAGAATGCGCTATTGGATGGAAATCCTCACGACGCTGCTACAATAAGCGATACCCTGGCGTTGCTAAGGCGTACATCTCCAGTATCTCTCTTTCCTCATGGTCCTCAAAGACTTCTAGATAATCTCCGTTTCGTTAAGCACAATAGCCAAAGGTGTTGGCCAGATATATACGAAATAATCAATAGACAATGCACAAAACAATGTTTCACCAGTAAAATTCTGTACCCAAGACAGAATTATGATGTATGCACAGCCTTTGGTGGCGGATGTGGAGGTGCCAAAACCCTAGGTTGTAGCACTAAGATTACACCTACTAAGGTACTCAGATTCGCTTCTTTTGTTTCACATATAGAGCACGAACACTTCTTGATCACATCGATTGAATTGTATGATTATTTTTCCTTACATGACCGCGTCGTTCCTCAAAGATAGACCACACAGTAGAAATGAGTGCATTAAGAGAAGAGGGATCGCTGTCTCCCCCACCTCTTAAGAAACGTAAATTTGAATCAACTACCACCAGTAGGTCATTTGGAAGGACTATGATCCGCGTATAGCTAAAGAATACTACTATTAGGCAAAGCTGTCGCCAGCTTCTTTACGCCTACATCGAAGAAAGATCCGGACAAAATTGTCTGGCGGATCATTAACCGAAGCCTACTGTTGGCCAGATATTCGCCTTGCACTGAGACCATCGGTCCACCAGTGAAGAGGAGGAAAATCGCAGCGTTTGATCTTGTATGTCCTTGTGATGATACTGTCTAGATTAATGGATGTATATTTATGTGGAGCCTTGAAATTGTAGGACTCGACACTGATACAAACAACATCTGGAAACATCTATGCCAAGGACCATACAGACTGGCGCTGGTGGCACTTGAGCGTACCCAGTATTATCAAACAACTCTATACAGATGGGTAATCCCCTCTACCCGCACTATCTCACCGAGTTGCAACCACTGTGGACCAATGCTAAGACCCAACCTCTAGCTACGCTCTGGTCGTGCTCACCAACCAAGGCAGCATTAGTCTAAAAGACAATCCCAAAACACTCAAGAGTGATCAGAGAAGTCTCGCTACTTTCAAATCAAAGGTCACCGCTGTCTTCTGTCACTTTGACTTTCCCGTACTCCTCTTAGCCGCCTGTGCACAAGATGGATACAGAAAGCCTCGAATAGGTATGTGGGATGAGGTGCTGGAAGAATTAGACCTTAACGAGGAAGGGGGACCTGATATGCAGGCTTCGTTCTTCGTAGGCGATGCCGGAGGGCGTGCAGCGAGGAATGGGGCCAAAGCTGACCATGCGTGCTCGGACAGGTAACCTTGGTACATGCTCAATAATATAAGAGACTTACATCAAGGTAGGGATTTTGCTGCAAACGTCGGTATCGAATTTAAAACACCAGAAGAGTACTTCCTCCATGAGGAGCCACTGCCATTCACAAGAACTTTTGAACCAGCTGCATTGCTTAGCGCAGCATCTACTACCTCCACAAACACCAGTAAGTCGCTTTTGACCTGCATTCCATAGCCACCGGGGCTTCTGCTCACATACGATAGCTCCGATCATTATCGAGAAGAAAAACCCTCTGGACATCATTCTACTGTGCGGAAGCCCCGGTTCTGGCAAATCAACGTTCTACTGGACAAAACTAAAACCTCTTGGCTACGAACGTGTCAACCAAGATACTTTGAAGACTGTGCGTACCAGCTCATCAGTCCAATGCTGCATCTCTGACTTGAAGTCTTTGCAGCGTGACAAATGTTTGAAGGTAGCATCGAACCTTCTCGCGGAAAAGAAGTCGGTGGCCATTGGTAGGCTGTCATCACTTTTCGTTAACTGACGGAGAACTCAAATCATGACTATAGACAACACCAACGCCGATCCTGAGACTAGAGCAGTATGGGTCCAGCTTGCGCAGAAAATCGGCATACCTATTCGATGCGTGCACTTCACTGCCTCTACAAAACTTTGTGAGCATAACGATACAGTTAGGGCACTGTCTACTGGTTATTTCAACCCTGAAAAACGAACAATCCTTCCGCATTCGGCCTTTGTCAGCTTCGCTGCCCGGTTCAAGGAGCCCAAGCCCAACGAGGGCTTCCAGGACATCGTCACAGTCGAATTCCAGGTATGGTATTCGCACATCATGTGAACAATCTATACGTAAGCTAACAACATTCCGCGCTTAGTTTCAGGGAAATGACGAACAGCGCCAGACTTGGACTAAGTATTGGATATGAAGCTACGCTGTTTCGTCTGCAAGTGTCTCGATTATGCAAGCCATACTGCGAACAGATGGACTTGTGACTGGTAAATGCATCAGCAGATGCGCAACTGACAAGGCTGACCCTAATAATAGTGTTGGCCGTACCTTAGAACCATATGCACAGACAGTGAGGAGAAGTATATACAGCTACGGCAAGCCACGAAGTTAAACCAGTCAAATTGGTCGGTCTTTCTAGACCGAAGTTGTCAAGCACGTTTTCATGCAGCGCTCGTCAATGCAAGCGATAAAATGCCAAGAGCCTGCACATCGTTTTCTAGCTGTGTGATACCCATATCCACTGCTGCACGAAAACGAATCGGAATACGCACCAGGAAGAAATCGGGCTGTCAACACAAGAAACGAGAATTGTGATAGGACCGAGGTGCTCCATCAGATCCAGCAAAGACTCCCATCATCTGCCAACCGTCCTTTTCACCGGACCCTTTTCGGGATTAGGTACCTAAGCAGGGTCATGTAGGAGATGACACAATAATGCTCCCAATGCCTTCCAAAACCGTGCGCTTTGTGCCTAAGAGGCAATGAACTACTCACGCATCTTCGTTCATTGGGGTGAACCACGGGTCTAGGCTTTTGCGCTGTTACTGTCGCATACCTTAGACGAGAGAGGTAATATGCAACATTCGATTGGGACGCAACGAATGTGTTTGTTACCGTGCACAAGCTGCGAGGATTACCTAATCTCATTCAGACAGGACATGATTGGTTCTATGCGTCGTTGCTCTTCGAACGATGGGAGACAGCGGTCTAGCCCCTGGCGCGAATCGAGCAAAGGTCGACTACGGTTGAAGTTACCCGATCCAAGGAAGTGCTGGGCTCAGGAGTGGATCTGTGCAAGGGTGTCGTATGGTGAGGTACTTAGTACTTAGTACTTAGTACTTGAGGAACTTCTTTTCTTCTTCTGCCGAATTCGCCCTGCGACGAAGGCAAAGAAACGGCCTACCGTTAGACTGGCCGACGCTCGTCTCCAACGCTGCGGTTTGTGGGGCCGTCGGCCTGGGTCGCAGGATAACGTAAGACAATGGGATTCCCTGCCTCTTGCGCCATTATCGCACTGGTAGATATTCTCCTTACGCAAATGTCACTATCATCTTGACAGGAAGGTACCCTGGTACTCTTGTACCGTGGTGACAAATCAGGATTTCTCTCTTATGCATGAGGGAGGAGAAGGAGGGGGGTTTTGATGTGTTGGCACTACGCGAGACATTGGTTTTTCTACGTGGCTCGCTGGAGCGCATCTGTCCGACATACATCACAAAAACTGAGAGAGTCTTTTTCGGTACTTTCCTCTTGGAAATATTAGAATTTTCGTGACGAGGTTTTTTCGTGAGGGATACTTTTGCTCTGGTTGCTCTGGTAATCACCTCAAGGACCAAAGGAAAAAGAAATGTGGGCACTGTTGTTGCCGTATGATGAAATCTCAACAAATGGCGGGAGATCCGGGCTCCGATTCCTAATGGTGTATGTTTTCTGCTAGGGAGCGTGAACGTGCCATGCGATGAACCGGACTTTCAGGAACAGGAAAAGCAAAGACGGCAGATTCCTCAGATGCTTTTCACCTATTGTCGCTTGCGTGTGTTTAGCCTCCAGCCACTGACGCGAATTGATTTTAGGCGGGACTGTCCAGCCCCAGTTGGCGGGGGGGCTAAGGTGCTGAGCTGGCCAAGCCTGGGGCTGGGGCCAATTGGGATGCAGCTTTCAGGGCGGGTCGCGGGCTACCGGGGGGAGCTGCCAGGGCCGAAGCCCGGGCTAAACCCAGGCTAAGGCGACCGGGGCTAATGCCTGCCCATGGAGCCTAATAAAGTGGCTAATGACTGGCTAATGCCAGGACCGTTGGAGCCAGTGAAAAGTCAGGCCCTGCTTGCCTGCCTGCGCTCAATACCATGACCGGGATACGACCTAGAAAACTTACTTTTGCTCAACCGCCATTCCTACCTCTCCCACATCAAAAGGGCTGCGTAAGGCGCATCAGGCCGTGACACCTCACTCTTTCTCATGTAGCTATCCGTCTGCTACTGTTTACGTCCAAGACCTGTAGACGTGTATCCACCATTGTCTTAATCAGTCTCCTCCTCGCTCCCCATTCCGATCAACTGTCACACTATTGATAACACCATTCCTCCATTCGGCCAACACGTATCAGACAAGTAAGTCGAGACTCCCTCCGTGGTACCTGACAGTCGCGGCCATGTGTTGTACCCATTGGCCCCGCGTACCGAGCCATCAGGAACTGCCCACGCAATAAACTGACTTGCTACCCAGACACCGTCCAGTCCACCCTGGTCGCGCGTAATAAGGGTCCAAACGTGATTCCGACGAACTGGGCAACTCGGCGAATACATTTCGTGAGGCTTCAGCCAATACTACACTCAAGCTTACCACCATGGTTGTATCGCCATAAAGGGTCCAAACACCGCGCATAATCTTCGCTCACAATTGCCACCATAATGCAAGGCCGCGAACTGAAGATTTTGAAATTACCTCAACTGGTCGAAGCACGAAGGAATCAGGAGCTCGACATGAGCCAGGTGTCTCCAAGCTCGACCGGCCATACTCATCATTCTTCGCGTTCTTCAACACTATCTGACGGACCTTCTCCGACAACGCCAACTTTCTCAATGCGGGGACACTCGCGACTTCCCAGCTCAACCTCTTCACTTGCTTCTTCGCCTGCGCTGCGCGAGTCGCTCGACGGCTATGGCACTGGACACAGGCCACTGACTGATGTCAAAGAAGAGCCGCACGATAAAGAGGAGGACCAGCAGATGATCAATGGCTTTGAAGATCCCCTCCACCGTGAAGGTAAACAAATGCGCTTAAACCTTGAAACGATATAGTGGCCTAACCAAGTGGCAGAAGAAGCTCCACCAAAGACACCTGAACCGCAGTGGGCTTTGACGTCTCTCGAATATTCCTATGCGGGTGACTTTCCTGTTGATTCCTTGGACAGCGATTTTTTAGCAAGCCCTCGTGCCAAGAGACGACGGGACGAAGACTCGCCAGTAAGCCCAATAGATGGAATCAAATCTAGAATGCCATCGCTTTCACGCTCGCTCTCGATGAAATGGCGGTCAAGGAAAGGTTCACCTACAATTGCCATGCCTGATCGATCTCAGGAACAGAGCCTGTCACGTGCTAACTCTACTCGAGCACCGTCCTTGGCAGGCTCAGCCCTTGAGGAACCGAAAGGAGTACAGCTTCCGCCGACACCTGCACGGACCACCTTTGATGACAGCTTCGAGGATTTGTATGACAATACCATCGACACGCGCAAGGCGAACTCCTCCAGGGAGGATGTCGTCGACCACGAAGCGAAACCCACGACCCCACTGCTGCCTCCTATCCTGACCCAATTCCCGGACCACATCAGGGAGGTACCCTATCAATCTCCACTGCAGTCACCTACCGTTGCAGAGCCTGAGCCTACATCCGTACTCAACACTCCACTACCGACACCTCGAATAGCAGGCTTACCTTCACCTCCTCTGTCATCAAAGCCTTCGATTTCCTCCTTTCAACATCAACGCGGTCCGGGTCATATCTCTCCATCCTCTGAAATCCCGCCAATGCTCATCACTGACCCGAACGACCGTTGGGCTAACGAACTTGGCCACGCGAACTATACGATCAATCCTGTACCCTATACGCCCGAAGAGTTCAATCCTGCGACATATAAGCAACTAAACGCCGATTGGAATGTTGCTCGCTTCAATTACCTGCAGCATCGCATGGGCATCTCCGAACACTACGGCGATACGTCAAAGATTTACCGCCTTACAGAAGAGAAATGGACCGAGATCGACGCTAAGTGGAAGACCAACGTGGATCTCTGTCGTTCCTACGTCGAAGAAATTGCACGTCAAGATGCACGTCGTAGCGATCCCGTTTCCAAGATACCCTCTCTTGATGGGCCAAAAAGCCAAGGAAAATTCCCTACCATCGGCGATGAAGGCATTGTGGGACCAATGGAACAATTACCTAGCATGGCGCAACCTCTGCGCAAAAAGAGAAAGATGGGCTTCACTCGCTGGCGTGATTGGATGCAAGGCGTATGGCCCGCCGGAGCCGGTGTTCTCGGTCGACGATCACCCTCGGGCCCATAAACCCGCCTCATCGCCCGGTCCACGCCTTTCGACCTGTACTCTACCTTCCAATCCTCACGACCATAACGACGCCAATGATAAGAATTTAAACCCCAGCTGTACAAGGGACCATTCGCCTCACTGATCTCTATTCACATAGATAGTCATCAATGATCGCGACATACCCACCACACTCCTTAATGACCACACTCCTTTCCACGACCGCACGAATCTCATTTGTTCAATCTGGGAATTGCTATTATCTCGGCGCTGAAAAGCTAAACTGAGCTATATGACTGACTGGTGAGACCTATTGAAATATACACACGATACCCCATGGGACTAGGTAGCTGGCTGGCTTGCTGGCATAGAGGGATGGAGATACGGCGCATAGCCTACTGAGAAATATGGAGATATAGCGCTCTAAGCTTACTTACCTAAGGGATGAGGTACTTGCTTGCTTGAGGGGTGGCTGGAAGGGTTAGCTAAGATCGTTGAGGGGGATAAAGGACTGTTAAAATGAAATCTGATGGATTTCCGATGAGGGGCAGAGGTCATGTAATACGCAGATTCAACTTGAGATATGACTGATAATATTAAATCACCCTCGGGATTTCTACAGATTACTATGAACAGTATTCATTTCTATTTCGTGTGATCGTGGTAATCCACGTGACAAACCCCTTCTACTTTACTGAGATATTAGCCCCGGTGAGAATTCCGTGCTGGCCATGAGTCGACTGAAGCCGAAAGCCTGTAGCTTCCTTGGCTAGGGTCTAGATGCGGTACGCAATGTAGTCAGTCACTCAACTTAAGTTGAATTTATTCCCGGCCCGGACAGCGGGTTATATATTGATGGTTTAACGTAAGATAGATGAAGTACCATGGTACGAACGGAGTAAAGGAAAAGTGGAAAGTTAATCGAGTGTTCCATTAGAGTAGTACCTGACACCAACCATCAAAGATACTATTCCCGCACGCAACATCCATCAACCGGTTGAAATATGTAGTTAAGCTTCCCTCAATCTGGAGGACGTTTGGCTTGTTTGTCTGCTGATATCGCGGTGAATGAACTTAGGAAGAAGGGCTCTCGTGGATGAGATGGCGGTGTGTGGATGCGCTGTTGGTGTGTAGGTCTCATTATTATATTTGTAGACCAAGGGGTCAGGGTCGATAGTTATAATGTTGTTGATTAGGAAAGGGAAAGGGAAAGGGAAAGGGGGCATGATGGCTTTTGGAGCGTCTAGTGAGTATGGGGCCATGCCGGCTGGAGCTGCTTATATATTCCTTATAACATCCATTAGGGGTGTTGAGTAGCTCGGCGTTTGCTGCGGCCTCGAAATGATTGGGACTTCGCGGGGTGAATCTTCTGGTGGGTCATAAATGATTTCTGAGATGACGGGATCTGGATATGATATTAGTGTTGTTCTAGAATCGTCTCTGGGAGGGCTGACCTATGATTTGGTCGACGCTAGACATAGATATTATTGAATTGACAGAGCAAAAGCGTTTATTGCTCCTGTGTCTGGATCCTCGCGTATTTTACGGTCTTGCCTTCTTGCCTGTTCTCTTATAGAAGAATCCCATTTCAAAATTTTCTTTTGACAGCCTATTTCTCTAGGGTTGTATTTCTCACCCGGAGGACGCCATATCATAAGAGGCATTTGGATCTCACTCTTTTCCAGCAGTCTTACTACCACACTGTCCCTCTTGTGCCACGCGGCCCACCAAAGTGGTTGTCGCCTGAACTTATCTTCACAATTGATGTCGATGCCACGGTTGATAAGAGATATTGCGAGGTCTTCTTGTCCACCAAAAATCGCATAGTGAAGAGCATTGCGACTATCATTGTCCTTTCGATCTCGACCATCAGAGCTCATACTGTGGTCAAGCGTACAGACCACCTCAGCATATCCATGGAAAACAGCCAAGCATAAGGCGGTTCGCCCATAATGGTCTCCAGCATTGGGATCTATGCCCTGCGCTAACAGCTCATTAATAAGTCCTTCATGACCTGCCATTGCTGCCCGGTGCAGCGGCGTCTGTTTATTGCACTTGGCTATAAATATGCTGCTATCACCAAGGTTATTCCGATCTGCGAATAGAAAGTCGGCGGCCATGTCTTCATCCCGGTACCTCTTACAATCAATCTTGTGGTGCAATACCGATCGCCCTGCAAGATCCAATGTACTGCATTCACTGAATTTAGATGCTGGTACAAGGTCTTCGTTTTCAAAGATACTCCAATACTCTTTAGTCCAACCGAAAACATCTGTGCCATTAGGAAAGCTAAATCGTTCGTTCCATGAAAGATTATCTGAAGAGCGAAATTCCCCCAGAGGAAGACGTTGGAGGTTTTTTTTTACCAATAATGTCATTGAACCCAAGTTTTTTCGATATTGATCCGGTGCAATCATGCTCTGCTGGATACCATCGGCGGGCGAGGAGACTTTCTAATGATAGAATCATTTCGAGAAGGTTCTGGTCCTCGAATCTTTTTCTTAGGTTCTTATTGAAATTACTCAGCTCCCTCTCTAAATACTTTTGAGTAAAAGGATCAGGCTTTTCCTTCACTCGGAGGAAGAATTCAACAAACATAGCTGCCGCTCGATCTGAGAAACGATCTTGCGCTTCCCTATCCCGAGCCTTGTCAAGGAGACGAATGTAGCCCTGAAAAGTAGCAGCCCAACTCAAGCGCACTTCTCTTTCGATCAAGATCTCATTACACCAGTCAGCCACGGCTTCATTCGGTAGTCTTCTAAATTGGCTCAAGGGAGGAATGAGAATTTTGTAGATATCGCCGTAGGTGGCCAGCCCCGTACTTTGAAGTTGTTGGACAAGGATTTCAATTTTGTCGCTTCTGAGATGAGCTTCCTCCAGGCCGGTGGGTGTCAGACGCTCGGATCTGGATTTAGGGGAAATTACTGCTGTAGGATGGAACTGGGAAGCAGAAAGGTAGGGTGCAGTAGCCCAAATGAAGGTAGCGAATATATGCAAAACAGAGGCTTGTCGCTCATCACATTCCCAAGAGCAGTAGATATCTATTGAGGTTAATGCTCTCCACAAATGACGCTAGATTGTAGCCATACCAGTCTCTTCTAGAGTCTTCTCGTTCACGTAAAACCCCAGTGCAGGCCGCTCAACCTTAACGTCATTCGCCTCGGCTTCAGTTGAACGGGCAAGAATCCTAGTCACACTACCAGTATGGTCGAATTTCGCCTTCTTGAGGTCTTGTTCCGTGTCTGAAACCCACCAACGAAGGTCAGACGTTAGTCTTGGACTTGATGTGCCGACAATTATATCATAGATCCGCGAGTCTTGGTCCTTCGTACGGAGCCGGCCAATAGTCCGGCTGTCCTCGAGATTTGATTCCTTAGTGAGATGTGCCGAGGATTCTGAATGCGGTAGGGTTTCTCCTCTGTCCGTCTCAGCCCCACTTCTCTTATTTTGTTTGGCTGCCCATACTGAATATGATACAAGCGATAGCAAGGCCTCCAGTTGACCGTCATCGACTTTCCATACATCGCCATCTTTAATGATGTATAATTCTACTTCGTCCTGAGAGTCAGGCTTGGAAGTCGACGGCAGATATGTGTCAACGCGCAGGACTACAGCGCATTTCTTCCCAAAAGTATCCGGAAGCCTAGGACTCAGCTTTCGGAGGGCGATCTCGATTGAATTTGAGAGAACAACGGCTTCCTGAGATTTTGGCCCAGTCCATTTCATTATACGACCTAGTCTGATCCTGAGATTGAGAGCTTCTTGAGCAAGATTAAGTTTCTTTTCGGCCCTTATTGAGTTCTGCACGTTGGTAGTAGATAGTGACGTCGAATTTGTAGGTTCTTCTATAGAATTAGGTTTGCTTCCGGCCTCTATTGGGTCCTGTACGTTGGTACTAAATGGTGAATCCGAATTTGTAGGCTCTGCTGTAGAATTAGGGTTCCTTTCGGCCTCTATTGGGTCCTGTACGTTGGTACTGAATGGTGAATCCGAATTTGTAGGCTCTTCTATAGAATCAGGTTTCCTTTCGGCCTCTGTTAAGTCCTGTATATTGGTACTGAATGGTAATTCCGAATTTATAGGCTCGTCTGTAGAATTAGGTTTCCTTTCGGCCTCTATTAAGTCCTGTACGTTGGTAGTGGATGGTGACACCGGATTTGTAGGTTGTTCCGTTATGACTCTCAACTCAGGGCAAGTAGAGATACCAAATCGCAGTAACAGTCCTGGCGACTGGAAGGCTTCATGATGAGGGAATTTGGAGTCGGTTCGTCGTCTGCCAACCATGGCCAAGGTTAGATGGGCCAGTATATGATCGTTATCGGCCGGGATAGCGACTGGTGTTTTAGTCATAGTACGGCGAACCCAAGCTCGAAAAATAGTGGCAAACCCAAGTGCGATAAGTTGTGCGATTGAACAAGACCAATGTGAGAAGCGAAGGCCTTGGAATTGAGCAACAAATCCCACCACACCGATCGCAACAGCAAAGGTGGTCAGGTGATGGCCGAAAATCCTGAGAAGCTCCCTAGGGGGTTTGTCATCTCGGTCATTTTGGCCATCCTCATTGGCCCTGTGAGATTCATGGACCTTATACTTGAGTTCTTTGGCATATAGTATGTATGAATCGAAGCGGTTATCACCGGCGATATGCTGCTTCTGAACCCAATAAAGTAGCATATGTCGACGAAATGGGTTCTCTCCAAGCAAGGACTCATCCTTGGCCAATCCTAGCTTATTTGCTAGTGACTTGACTTTTGCCAAGCTTAACAGCTCGGACATATCTTCCACCTGCCGTTCTCCCTCTATCAACCAGTGTCGCTCGCGACTGCCATTATCAATAATGCCTGCACATAGGACTAGACCCAGTGTGAGGAGTACGGTTCCAGTAGCTTGTAAGACCAATCCCACCAAGGAATTTGATTCAGACAACGCATGTTTATGGGCATAAGATGACCATCCTAAAACTCCAGCCTGTAGTATAGAAGCAAAGAGAGCATAGAAAATCAGTTCGACTGGATTGCTCCCGCCGTGTATATTGAGCGATATATTCGGGGGCATCTCTTTATTTTTGATAAGCGCTTCTTCGTCGAGAGGGTGCACCATGTCTTTGTTTCGTCCTAACTCGATATCCACGCTACTGTCTTCATTTATGGAGCTATTTTCAGATCCAGTATTCTTGGTACTCCAATTACGAGCCGTGAGTTCGTAATTCCTGCTCCAGGTCTTCCGATCCACTGTAATGAACGACTCTGGCGAGAAGTCCCCTTCCTTAGCTGGAAGATGTATGATCTGCTTTACTTGCGGAGCACCCATCGAACGGACAATTGAAGTACCATTCCACACTTCACACACTTCTTGCGAAACAGATGACATCAATTCGATCTCCGCACCGGCAGTTGTCTCGCGAGCCCGGCCAATAAGTTGCTTGAGCCAGTTTGCACCGTCGACACGAATGGCGCCGACAATGGCAGTGAGGATACCAAGCGGTGCCATGGCAAAGACTGATTGGGTCAGTAAGAGGTTGAGGGCGTTTGCGTTCGAAGCTACTCACGAATGTGATCCCAGAAGGTAAAGGATTCGGCAAGGAATTGCTGAGCGAACTTCTCACCAAATAGGCCCAACAAACTAAAGCATTGAGCAAGCATTCAAGAATGACTAGTTGTGAAACACTTACGGAGCCAAGTCCGTGAAGAGATTGTTGGTGAAGTCATCCCCTGCGGTGCCAGCAGCTACGAAGAGTCTGCTGTTCAGAAAAATAGCAAGGAGAGCTAAACGAAGTGTAATTCGACCCGCCATCTTTCAAGCTATCAGATGTGATTATGGGTATTTAGTCTCATTCCACAAAGATTGTGTAGAAAATCAGGCTGAGCTTCTGGACGTGGAACGAGACGAGTTTTCCAAGATTACGAGGATTACCCTCAGCTTAAGAGTCCTACCAAGCGTACACGCTGCAGGCTTACCTACCAATTGAACATCAGCAATTCATGCAGATGCAATACACAGGGGGCGGCTATTCAGAGCTGTACTTTGGCCCAATTCTTTTGTTCATGGCCGATGGTGCGCTGAAAGAGGCTAGCCCTCGGCTGAAACACATGTTCTCGAATGGATGTACTCCGTACGCTGCAGCGTTACCCAATCATGCATACCTGGTAGCTGATGCGAATGCAAATCAGCGTAAGGCGTAAGCTAGACCAAAGGTATTAAAAGAGGCCGCTCGGACTTGAAAAGAAACAGAGCGGTCGTATTGTCTTTTCATTTACATTTCGCCACGCGGTTGAGGGGAAGAACAATGTCTCTTCGTGAGAGGAGAGGAGCAGTCTCCCAATGTGAAAAGGTCCCAAGTGACTCGAGATCATTGTGGATCTCCGAAGTTCAACGCCCCCCCAATCACTGTAAGAATTTCTAGCGTGAGCGTATGCCGCAGCACCCTGACGTGTCTCGGGACTGACAATGAAAAGCACCTCACCCTTTTTCGGGCTCAAAAGACGGGCTTTCAGGGAAGATTGAGGAGAGCATCCCAATGCCCATCGCTCCCAAGCTGTGTCCCTGGTAGGCAGTTTCCCTGTCCTCCTCGAGCGCAGGAGAGACAAGGATGAATCTTACAGCAATTATTGTTACGCGCCAGATCAAAGCAGCGTCACCCAATGTCAATGGGACTCGAGCTGAATGAGGGTGACCTCGATGCAGGTCTTGTTTATCGTGGTGCATCACCCTAGGCAGGGAGGCACCCTCTGCTCTAAAGAGGAACCAATCAGAAGCGGCTTCTCATCAAAAAATATCCAGGCAACTAATGCAATCAAATAAGAATGGAATGGCAGTTGCCTTCCGCTCCTGGCAGGAGATACTGCAACATGGTAGTGAGTGCCATACGAGTAGGGCGGCAATCTTGACATTCGGATAGGGCTGACAAAATGCCGGAGACCGTTCTCTCAGAAGTCCTACACAGTAGGTAATTCTAAATCTAGACAAGACCCCTGGAGCAAACGTCTTCGGGTTGCTGCAAGGCTCAGGTCTTATTTTGAAGCTTAGAAGCCTCCTATTAGTAGACCCGAAGCGGGTATTGCTTAGGGCCGCCTCTAAGGGTGGGCTTACCTTATGAAGCCGAACTCTTGGCACGCCAAGGTTCTTAACAGGAATCCAGATCCCAGATGCCAAGGGTGTGGAGTCGGCCCTCCCTTTTCTTCCCAATACAAATGCTTCAATAAAGCAAGCGATACTATCCGCCAGCTTCGTTCCGACCACGGTAGTTTCAATCCGACGAAGATCTTGAGAGTATGTTTGGGCGGGGAGGTCAAACAGGCGGCTGCTCAGCTACGATCCCGATATACAGACCAGAAGCTTTGGCAGCGAAGGGTTGGCGCAGGATATGCCTTTTATATGGCAAAATATCGATCCTGGAAAATTTGCCTTCTTCCTAGCCATATGATGTAAGAGAATGAAGCATAAGTCATGCATCTAAAGCGGTTCTTTAAGCTGGGTTCAATACCTGATAAGTTCCTCTAGAGCAGCATATATCTTCCATCACATAGTTATTAAGTGCGATAAAGTTATAAGTAAGCCTAAAAACCTCTCGAATTGTAATTTGCAAGGGTATTATTAGGAAATTCTTTTCAAGGTCTATATGCATGCCTTATGCTCCATTCTCTTACTTGAGTGTTCAGAATGGCCGGAAACCCAAGATACTTGAAATCATGGCTTATTTTGGTAAGAGAATGCAGTTCATGCATCTAGAAGGGGTGTCAAAGTTGAGTTCAACACGTATCAAGGTCCTTTAGAGTAGTACAACTCTTCAATCACATATCATTAAGTAAAAGAAAAGAGTAAAATTGATGTATATAGCGCGGAGTTTAAGTTGGTTTCTATACCTATCAAACTCCTTTAAAGCAGCATATACTCTTTATCAAACGCTACTCGAGTACCGAAAAGCTACAATTGAAAGGGTTGAAACCTCTAGAGCTATAAGTTCTGAAGGTGTTATTGAAAATGATTCACTAGTTTTCAGCTTTATATGCATGACTCATGCTCCATTCTCTTACAAAAAGGCTATGTTTATAGGATGGAGACCCCTACGAGCCATGCGTTCTTAGGGTATTGTCAAAGTTATACACTGCTTGTCGGCTCTATATGCATCACTTGTGGTCCATTCTCTTAACAATGGCGTGAAGATTCAGCTCTAAAGCTCATGGCCTTGCGCAGTTTCTCGTTGCTCAAGATTGCCATAAGAATTCCCACAGGTGCAAATTCTAGGCATACAATAAGTAAAGGCTGCCTGGCTATCCATGAGGATTATCTTAGCATCCATGTTAAGATGCTTCTACCAGCTCAACAGTTTGGGACAGGATTTCAGGATTAAGGGGGAATCACGTGGCGATAGTTAACCTGCGTTAATCTAGCTTTGTTTTCCATCACGCAAATTATATCGAATACATACACCCCGAACTTAATACTGGCGATTGCCTTATTCCTTCGGGAAAGGGAGCTTTGGAGAGAGGACGAAGGGTAAGGGAGAGCATCCAAAAAGCACAGGGAAGCATCGAAGAAAGCAGGCAAGTAGCAAGTGGAAGCATGCACGGAGCTGTTTTGAGTGTCCCCTTTGCCTGCGAAATTGACTGAGCAGCTATTGCGGCGCCTCCTCCATACTTGTGCTGTGCATGAATGCTGTACATGAAAACCCCCCGCCGCCGTCTCCGTCCGCCTCCCTACTCGTGAAACGAATATCAAGACCGCTGACCCCTTTACACTAGAAGCTATACCTGGTATAGATATTGAGTATCCAGGGCTGCAACGTTCTGTTTTAATAGTGGAAGCTGCCTCTTGCGCGTAGTCAGGAATGCTTGTTGGTGGTTCCGCACTGATCTTTGCGTTGAGCAATGGTAATGTAAGAGCTTGGAGATTTGAGACCTCGAAAAGGGTTCGTCGATCGTGGTCACAAATGGGGAATGAATTGGACGAATCTCGGCGTTTGGTAGGCGTCTATCGGGAGTCGGCGAAGACTGCATAAAGCCTCCACGACCAAGTATGATCGTACAATAATATAGATGGCCATCACAATAATCCCCAAAATCACCAAATAGAGCAGTGAACAGAACAGCGCCACGAAGAGTCCAAAACGCTCCGACAGGTCTATGGATACTTTGTTGAAGCGGCCCAATGTAGGTATCCTAATTGGCCGCAAACTGAATATGACACCAGAAGCAGCGACGAATACGACACAAAATCTCCAAAACTGGCGCTCAAATGCCGTTGCAAAATATTCATTCCAAGCAAAGGCGTGGATTCCACCGTACGAAGCAGTCGCAAAACTCAAGAGGAATGATCGAAGTACTTTGCCCTCTCGACCTAAGAGATCGTTGCCTGGCCAATCTCTAACCTGCGGATCGACGAAGTTAGCTTTTAGAATCTTAGCTGGAAATTCATAGATTGGACAGCCAGCTTCGACTTCGGGAATTCTTGTGTATTGTTTCGCGTATTGACCCCAAATATGTTGGTTCTCTCGCAGAACAGCAGAAGCAAGTCGCCATCTCGTCAGCTCGATCTCTGCAATTTTGATCTGTACAGGCTGCGTTGTGTTTCGTACCGTCCAATGAGCGCTCTCCTGCTTGGGACCGAAGCCTGTTTCAGGGCAAATCTCGTTATTTAAGATACAATCTGCCTCCCTCATGTAGCCAGTGACCCGGGTCTCATCAGACAAGCATATGAAAGAAGGAGCGGACTGTTCGAAAAATTGCGAGAATAAAGCATCAACACTAATTTCTAGACCATTGAGTCCAAGCTCAATATCCTCACCATGCTGAGTAGGCGGCGTTACATCTCCCTCATTTTCCACTGGTGCTGTCACCTCTCGTTCCGCGTTAGCCTCAGAATTCTGCTTCCGAACACGATGTGATGAGCGTAGATGGCTGACGTCTGCGAAGAGCAATCTCTCAATTTCCCGCCCATATGTTTCCTCTGTGCAAATGTGGCTGAACATCCACATTGTAGCGCACAATGGACGTACCCATCCGCCAGAAATCCTGATTGGCTTGTAAACATCGTATGGTTTGTTCATCCAAAAAAGATACATGAATAATGCACAAATGACATGGGCCAATGTATTCAATTTCAGTAGAGTCATGGTCAGATGCGCTTTCCAACGAGCAATGCATTGCACCAGAAACCATGAGGCCTGGAGAGTAGCCAACAGTTTCGCAGCGAAGTCGGCTTTGCTTCTATCGGCGATCTGTGTCTCCGGTATATTGGGAAGATGGCCGTGCTCTGCCAATTTAGCTATTCCTTGAGCTATCAGGATTAACCTCGGTGAACCTGGGATATAGGGAGGACAGTCAGCATCCTCCGTATCAAACACAAAGCCTCCCATGCCCGAAAGAAAACTATGTGTCATAGTCCACGGAGGCTTCTGTTCGCTGTCGATGTGAGGCTAATGAATGTTAGTATAGCGGGAGCATCTGAAAGGGACTTCGGGATTATGACCATGTCGTCAAGAGTGCGCTTGACTCTAGCAGTAAGCTTCTTTGCGGAATACCATTGACTCCAGGCTGTATAAAGAACGAGTTCTGGCACCAAAATGCCCAGAACAACCAATTGAGTCTTCTTTTTATAAAGCTGGAGCTTTGTTGTTCCGTTCTTGGGTATATTCAAATGTACAGCTGTGTATACGCAAATCACAAGTGTACTGATGCAGCTGAACAAGAGCCCAAATGTCCCTCTGTTCGCTGGCTCAGATCTATTAGGCTTAGTTTTCAGTCCTGATACGGTTTACGGACAAAGTCCCAGAGGATCGATGTGCAAGTCTTACCTCCATCCTACGGTCTCAACAGTGCTATTTGGCATAATTACCAGCTAAGATTTGCGAGATCTACAAATCTCGCTTCCAACAGCTAACACTTGCCGATCCCAAACACACGCGGCCAACATCACAACCTCAGGAGAATAACTGCCAGGTCACAAAAACGAGGTCGAAGTACATTTAAAGTCTTCGTGAGGCTGATTCCTGCTTTAGGGCAGTGCACAAGCCACCATTTCGCCAAGACACGTCATTTAGTCACCTAGGTAGAGGCCGGTGCTAGGTAGCAAGTTTGATAAATGCGAGGCGAGCAACTATAACCGGACAATACGAAAGCCACTTTAGTCTTCTCTCAATACTAGCCAATGCTCCCTTACTACACCCACGTACTCCTGCGCTTCTACTAAAGTAGCCCTGTTCCCTTTCCGAACCCAGAACGGCGATCTCGGAAATCCTAAGTTCCGGGTGTATGAAAGGTATAGATTGCTGCTCCACGCTCTCTTAGCTCCCGGTACCCTACAGTCTGCATCTTACCATTGTGCTTCTGATCACTCCGTGTAGCGACATGGCCGTGACGTGCCAAATTGGCCAGCCTGGCCCTTTGGTCCATCCACCTTGTGCGTAGCTAGTATAGCTCAACAAGGCCAGATTCATACAGACTTCGTGAGCGATTTTGGACTCCATGCCTCCATCTGTATCGAATAGGCAGATTAAAAGACGTGAGATTGGTAGCATAGTGAAACAGGTGGCAGAGATCTTGCTTAGCGTAATCCAAGACGTTGTTCCTTGCTAGAAAACGCTAACATCATTGGAAACTTGCGCTTGCATATGCAAGGCTGGAGACCGGTTGAAGAAATTTGAAGAACTGTCGAAAGTGGTTTGCATTTGGACACAGTAAAGGCAAGGTTCCCACCAAGTAAGGCTGAATGCTACCAGCATCGAGAGGAATAGACAAATGGATTTTAGTGTGTGACTCGCACAAAAACTTGTCAGATCATCGAGATGTTATACTGGTCGGTGCGACTTCGACCTTCATACTCGAGCCAAATTTCATTCTTGACTCGTCCGAACTCGGTCCAGTCTTGCATCCCCAAATCTCCAGCAAAGATATGCAGTATTCCGAACCTCTTAAATTGACCTTTCGCATCCCCTGTAGCGCCGAGCAGTAGACAAGATACATTCCAATGAGGCAGTTGGTGAGTATCGACGAAAAGGGGTAAGCAGTGAAGCCGAAGAGATTCAAGTTCGCAGTCAAGCCTGATGAAGATAATCCCTTGCCTCCACCAAGCCCCATTGAAGAAAACAGACCATTTACCTTGAGATTCTGGACGAAGTTGCATTGATGCTAGCCAGCCAGATAGCCTTAGAGTTCCTCCCGTAACCGAGCTGGTGGCGTCATCCGCAGTGCTCTCAACTTTACAATCGGTAATATTGATCAGCGGTTCTATTTCAGTATAGAAGCTTTCCTCGTAACTAAGCTGCGAAATGGGGCCGTCTAAGCTGGCCCATGACCACGACGGTGCTCGATAGGGCTTGGGCCGAGGACGTAGCCGTTGCTCATCACAAGCGCCGATCCAGAAAAGCTGCGTAACAAGGTTCTTTCTCCACAGCCCAGCGCAATACTGGTCATCGAGTGTTTGCTGCATGAGTTTTGCAATGCCGGAGAGAGCAACCAGCTTGTCACTCGTGTACGTCAACTTTTTTGCTGAGTAGAGTTCCACAATACCTTTCCAGAGTTTCCAGACCATCTTTCGGATTAGGCTCTGATCCACCCTCTGCGCCGTCGGAATGGCATCCGGCATTATTGAGAAGGCCTCCAACAGCTCCTCGTGATATCCAGCTGGGTCGCAAGTTCGGAGGTACACCATCTGGGTAAGTTTCGCACGCCTTCAATTCGTAACATTCCCAGAACAGTTGCGTACCGCCCAAATAAAGAACTCTGGGGGCCAGTAGTAATTCCCGAACCACCCACGCCCGCTTCATCAAAGGCATGTCCTTGAAAGCGTCTTCCCAGAAGTTGTCGTAATAAAGAAGATAGCTATAATTGTGGCAATCAACCCATGCTGACTGCACGGTGCATGGCTTGATCATAAAAGTACCCCTGTCAGGAAAACAACCAGCCTCACTATCAGCTGCAACACTTGCAGCAATGTTGAGTGTTGCAAACCTATAGACACTGCTCATAAGATGTGCTTCCCGTTGCCAATCCTCTCCAGAGTCCTGAAGAATACACAGCGAATCTATCCAGATGAATTGGATCCCCAGGGACGCAGCTGTGAATATGGCATCTTGAAATGTCTGACCCAACTCTGAGATCGCGATACCTTCTTGCAGATAATTTAACGATTTCGACGTCAATTTCAAGACATGAGAATTGCCCCAACAGTGACTGAGTGTCGCATATTGAACTTTGGTTCCTTCTCGCTTCGGGTCAAGTAGTAAACGAATCTTTTCTCCGCTCGGCTGACCGATTTGGAGTAGACGCGTGGGGCTATGATCAATCAACCTGGACCACTGACATGTACTGTGGCTCTCCAAACATTGATCTCGCCATTTCCTTGCAGAAATTATACTCGAGCTCCAACTTGTAGGATCACATAGCTCTTCGGTTCCACCGAGGTTGCCAGCTTCTAAAGCGCTTTCAGTACCATGGTATACTAGCCAGAGGCATGGCCATACTTCCCATAGGCTGCAGGCAAAACGTGAAAGCCCGACCGCCACGGTCAACGCCGTTCTTGTCCACAACAAAGGATAGTTCTGAGATACTGTGATTGTTGTCTCTGGACCGACTTGATCTGTGTTCCACGCGATACTTTGAGATTGGTCTCGTAGTGAAAGCTTCTTGTTCGGGAGGAGCTTCGAAAGCTTCTTTAGCAATAGTTGGGGGTCGGTCGGAGAGCCCATGCCACATCACTTGGCAAATGTGGCATAGCCCGAAAGCTGCTTGTTCGAGTTGGTAAACATAGAAATGATGGTTGGATTCCTTATGAGGGCAAGAGTCCCGAAAAATATTGTGACAAGTTTGGCATAACATTCTGTAAGATCAGCCTCCGCGCAGGCCACATGTAGTCGGGCGACGATGGGAGCAAAAACAGGCTAAATGCCAGCATTTGATTGTAGAAGCGGATCACTGTGAATATCAGAAGCATATTTGTTAGTTAGAGAGATGTAAATATCGAGATCCGCACATAGTAAGTGTCTCTTTGATTTGGGACTGAAGTACCAATAAAGCTTCCGTGTTTGCGTTCAGCTGAGTTCTGATGCTATTACATGTCTGCTTTCCTCTCCTATCATCTTTTTTCTAGAAACGCATATCTGTTAGTGCCAAAAGACAATTCACTCGAACGGAGAGTGTTCCCTCCATATCCCAGTGGGAAAGTACAGTTGTTTTCATAACCGTTGGCGGACGGGCACTAGTGAACACCCCCACCAAAAAAACCTCACCGTATATCAAAAATTGCCTACTATGCGCTGGCATCGCATAATAAGCGTAGATGATGCCTGTTTAGCTGTTGCTTGGTGTTCTATGTAGTCGTAGGAGTCCCCCCGTCCTTGTAGAGTCCAATGTCGCTGTCGCAATGCCGCCTCCTAAGAAGAATCCACCTAGACAGGCCCACAAGCGGAGGTCTAGTACCTTTGATAGAGAATAGGTGCAGGTACCGTAGACACCGAGTCGACTACATTTGAATCCTCCTAGTCGTCTACCGTCTACTGCGCCAGCAGGGACGCCTCGACTGAAGCTGAAGCCCCCAGCTGCCCCGGTTTCTGCTGCTCCGCAGTGGAAACCTCTAGAGCAGGCGACTCCTTTAAAGGAAAAGCGTCGGAGTAAGAAAGGTCAATATACTAAGGAATACCCGGCCTATTTCAGTAGAGACGCGATCCTAGTGATAGCAGGTTAGTCCTCACCGCCTCCTAGTCTCCCATATGGCCTCTTCACATCCCAGACAGAACCTGATGAAGAGTTGAGCTTGGGGGAATATCTTGCTAGGCCTATTGCTCCTATTGTCCCACCTTATCTTGCTTGATAAGCTAAAGAAGCTCTTAGACTGTTACTAGACTCCCCCCCTCACTCCTACCAACAGTCTAACGGGGGGTTCCGAGGCATCAGTGAGGGATCGGATCTAGGAGAGTCCTAAGGGGACTTCGGGACGGATTTTTGGCGGATGGAGGAGGAGGAGGAGGAGGAGGAAGATGAGGAGCAGAGGGAGGAGGTAAGGATTAAGCAAGACAAGCATATATCTACAGCAGTTAGTTAAAATAGCAGTTAGAAGAAGAAGGCATTAAATATATCAAAACCTAGAGGCAAGAACTATAGTAAGATGGTAGCTCCCAGTTCTAGTCTTACTAGGGGAGCTGTAGATAGTCTTCCTAAGCTAGGTCTTAGTCAAAACACCAATAATAAGTTAAGAATTGAGTCTCCTTTTAAAACCTTTAATTTCAACGTTTATACTAGGGCTTTCTAAGAGAAAAATATTAATACTTATTTAATCTATATAGGTAAGGAGATGCACTTATTCTTAGGTAATAATAATCTTAATATTACTAAGCATTACTAGGAGATTAGTAAGAAGGTAAATATATATGCTATAAAGTAAATATAGCCTAGCTACTAAGTCTTAGTATTAGCAATACTGTTATATAAGAAGCTAATAAAGAGTAAGTAATATACTATTTTAGCTTAGGATAGTATATAGTAAGGTAGTATTCTTCTAACTCTATAATAATAGTATAAGAAGAGATTTAGAGACTTAAAAGTAGAGCTTCTTTATTATTTTATAAGGACTACTATTAGTAAGGTTCCACTTATAAGTAAAGTAAGTTAGTCTATATTAAAATTAGTTATTACTAAGTCTTTAATACTACTATTATTTTATATACTAATAACTAATTAACTACTTTAGTAAGAAGCTACTTATATAGCTAAACTTAGTAAGATAGAGTATAAAGCATTATTAGTAAAATAAGTCTATAACTTATATATTTATCTAAATAAAGGATTCTACTGCTTTATTAATAGAGTTAATAGAAAGTATCTAAAGCTTAATACCTTAACTATAAAGCTCTAGAATCACCTTATTAGTAGTGATCTAAGTAAAAGACTATTAATTAATAAGCTACCTAATTAGATCCGCCAACAGTTGCAGAAGATATATAATAATAATTAAAAAAAGAAGAAAAAAGAAGCTTTAAATTAACTCTTATTTAGTAGTATACCTCCTCCTACTTAGGCTACTAATACTAGCCTTTTTATATACTCACTATATTAGCTACTATATTAGCTTAGTCCTTATCCTCTACCTCCTCTATCTATTACCTCCTTATTAATAGCTTACCTATCTTTAATCTAGACATCTACCTTATAGGCGGAGCTTACAAACCGCGGTGTTAATAGCTTAGAAAGGTAATCTTAATTATAGTCTTTATCTATAATAAGAAGAAGCATATTAGTGATATTATATATCCCTTAAGCTAAGCAAAGAAGTAGTCCTATTAAAGCAAACCTTAATAAGTATATTAAGTAGATAAAGAAGAAAAATTAGATATTTATAGCAGATTTTAAATAGGCATATAAAATTTTTTTAGACTAGGGCTATACCACTGATATTATCCAACTATAGAAGATAGAGGAGAAATAGAAAGAGCTAGGGATAAAGCCTAGAATAGGACTATAATTAGCTGGTAATATAAGTAAATAAGGCTATAAAAGAGCTATATCTCAACCTTACTACTAAGACTTCCCTAAACCGTTAGAATAAGGACGGTTTAGGGTCTCCCTATATATAGATATAAGACTAGGTAAAAAAGAGTATTTTTAAGGTAGAGTTCTACTATCTATTAAATATAATAATAAAGAACCTATTTATGTAGACTCTACTTCTAAGGGAGAAGATTTTGCAGGGGATATAGATTTAGATAATATAAGGTAGTAGAATAACAGCTAGGCTACTTAATAGCATATATATATAGTCTTTATTACTCTATTCTATAGTACTATTATTACTAGAGTTACTATCTAAGTCTCTAAGCTTACCACCGTTGAACCTATCTCCTATATAATAGATCCTAGACTTTTAAAAAAGATTGCCTAGGTCCTCTGTCCCTTCCTACACTTTAATAGTAAGGTCTAAGAATTTATTAAATCTTCCTCCTTCTATAAATATATCTAATAAGTCTGTATTTCTATATATCTAAGCTTTAAGTACTATAAATAATATTTTAATAAGATTTAAGTTAGGCGAGTATAAAGGTAGATATTTAAGTAAGACTCTAGCCTTATTATATATATTCCTTAGCTCTTTATTATAATATATTTTAGTATTATCTATTATAAGTACTAAGTAAAAGCCGCTAGTAATAAAGGGAGTATAGTAAAGAAGGACTTAGAAGTAAATAAAGTTATTAAATAAGATAATAGTAATAGAACCCTAAAATATTATTTAGTTAAGGTAGCTATTAATAGTAAAGGTAGGTAAGATACTCTATCTTAATAATTATTTAAGCGTCTTTATTACTAATGGTGTTATATCTTAAGGTACCTACTTATACTTTCTATCTACTAAGATAGTTAGTCTACTATTAATAGTTTATATAAGATTACTCACCTATACACTTATAAGTGGTATTCTTATTTAAGAAGATAAGCTAATCTACTTGCTAGTAAGGAAGCTTTATGCTAAACTACCTATTCCTTAAGTCCTGATTCCTTTATCGAGCTATCTTACGGCTGGTCTTATAACTCTAACCTAGATAATAAAGAGCTTACTAGATAGTAATCTTATTAACATCTAACTCCTACTTATCCTATAAGAAGAATCTTATCTTATTAAGATAAGCTATCGGCCGTTCCTCTAAGTAGAGCAGAATCTACTGCTTATAGAAGTCGTCTATAAGCTAGGGCCTCTTATTAGAGTTCTCTTTTATAATAAAGATGCTACTACTATCTAGCTAAGTATGTCTTATCCTCTATAGTATATAGGAACTAATATAGTAGGGGCTAGCAAGGATAGTATTATTACTATAGCCTAGCTCGAATTCATACTAGATGAGGGCCCGGATGGGTTCTAGGACTGGGGGAGGTATAGTAAGAGGTTAAAATAATAGGAATAGATAAATACAGGCTGTTTATAGCTTCATTTATTGTGATAATGGCCTACTGCTACATCTATTGCAGGCCATTTTTTGACATGCGGTCAGGATTTTTTCGCGGGGTGTTCACTAGTGCCCGTCCGCCAACGGTTATGAAAACAACTGTAATAGGTGAGGCGATAGACGCGCCAAAGCAGCCGCGTCGAACCTTATCAAGCCCGCAAGATGGTCAGAGCAAGAAAGGGTTGTCTCTAGACCCTCGGTAACATACCAACCTCAGCTGAAATTACTACGATTATATATACATATGTTCTTACTGGGCCTGGGCCAGATGCAGCCTGACGAAGGACAAATCCCCCACCATCATCATCACTACCCGCATTAAAATATTCTGTTCTAAGACACATCGAGCTTTTTGCTACGAATAGCCTTCCAAACCTCCTCGCCCCAGACCCTGTCATCTTGTAACCCTTCGTTCTGAAACATCCCATCCCGTGCCAAAAGAAGGGCAAGCCGCCCAATTCGACCAGGAATTTCCGCTGTCCCAGGGACATGGAAAGTATCTACGGCTGTTCTCGTTCTCGTGAGATGACTTCTTTCTTCTGAGCTTATGCATTGGCGAGAGTAGTGTAATCCCTTTCCTCCATAGCAATATATACACAAGACTTTCTCCCTCAACAATGTCTATATTCTCACCTCACGACTTTCTCTCCCAGGGGCCTCCATCTCAACAAATTCTTCCCCCTCACTTACATCCTCCCATTCCCCTAGCTCTGCCCTGTTCGCTTCCACAACCTGCACTTTCTTCCTCGCTTTGCCCCCTCCTGCACNCTTATCTTATTAAGATAAGCTATCGGCCGTTCCTCTAAGTAGAGCAGAATCTACTGCTTATAGAAGTCGTCTATAAGCTAGGGCCTCTTATTAGAGTTCTCTTTTATAATAAAGATGCTACTACTATCTAGCTAAGTATGTCTTATCCTCTATAGTATATAGGAACTAATATAGTAGGGGCTAGCAAGGATAGTATTATTACTATAGCCTAGCTCGAATTCATACTAGATGAGGGCCCGGATGGGTTCTAGGACTGGGGGAGGTATAGTAAGAGGTTAAAATAATAGGAATAGATAAATACAGGCTGTTTATAGCTTCATTTATTGTGATAATGGCCTACTGCTACATCTATTGCAGGCCATTTTTTGACATGCGGTCAGGATTTTTTCGCGGGGTGTTCACTAGTGCCCGTCCGCCAACGGTTATGAAAACAACTGTAATAGGTGAGGCGATAGACGCGCCAAAGCAGCCGCGTCGAACCTTATCAAGCCCGCAAGATGGTCAGAGCAAGAAAGGGTTGTCTCTAGACCCTCGGTAACATACCAACCTCAGCTGAAATTACTACGATTATATATACATATGTTCTTACTGGGCCTGGGCCAGATGCAGCCTGACGAAGGACAAATCCCCCACCATCATCATCACTACCCGCATTAAAATATTCTGTTCTAAGACACATCGAGCTTTTTGCTACGAATAGCCTTCCAAACCTCCTCGCCCCAGACCCTGTCATCTTGTAACCCTTCGTTCTGAAACATCCCATCCCGTGCCAAAAGAAGGGCAAGCCGCCCAATTCGACCAGGAATTTCCGCTGTCCCAGGGACATGGAAAGTATCTACGGCTGTTCTCGTTCTCGTGAGATGACTTCTTTCTTCTGAGCTTATGCATTGGCGAGAGTAGTGTAATCCCTTTCCTCCATAGCAATATATACACAAGACTTTCTCCCTCAACAATGTCTATATTCTCACCTCACGACTTTCTCTCCCAGGGGCCTCCATCTCAACAAATTCTTCCCCCTCACTTACATCCTCCCATTCCCCTAGCTCTGCCCTGTTCGCTTCCACAACCTGCACTTTCTTCCTCGCTTTGCCCCCTCCTGCACCCGCCCGAGTCAACACCTCCTCCCGCACCAAATTCTCTTCGCCAGCTTTTATCCTCTTGTCAGTCAATTGGATTCCCTTCTCACTCATGACCCTCCCGATCCGGACCAGCACATCTTTCTTCAACATCCTCCCCTTCAGCCCAGTCTTACCCTCGCTCTCTGCTTTAGCCCGGGCTCTAGCTTTCGCTTCCTGCCAGGGAGTCATGAGCATCCCGCCTCCGCTCTTAGCCCAGGCTTGGTATTGCGCTCGCTTGCGTTCGCGTTCGAGTTTCTTCGCAAGATATTCCGGTTCGTGACGCGTACGGTGTCTCGAGTACTTAAATCGCAGTTCATCGATAACACCTTCCGGCATTGGCGCTCTCAACAGTGTCGGGACCCATGTCTCCTCTTCAACTTCATACCTCAATGTATCATCGTCGTGATCGACCTTCTCCTCTTCCTCCTCTTTTTTCTCTGGCCAGGGTATTTCAATGAGGGAGCCGGTGGGGGAGAAGGATTGGGAATTAGCGATGTAGCGGCGCGAATCGTTGGGGAGGCGGACTAGTTTTTCAATGATGCAGTCGCGGTAGACGTCATTATAGATGAGTGGATGGATAAGGCGGACGGAAGCAAATGGGATGGGAAGGGGAACGGTGCGGGTATGGGGACTCATCGGTTCGGAGGCATGGAGGGCGTCCGGGATTTGGACGTCAGCCTGGAAAAATCGTTCTGTTAGCATTATACTGATAGTAAAGGGGAATCTCAGGTATCAACACCAGTTGAAAGCTGAGGTGTCCAAAAAGCCACGAGACACCCCAAGCTCCTTTCCACAAAGAAATCTGTAAACAACCAAAAAAAGATCCCTCAGACTTACCAAATTCAAGCCCTCAACAAGAACCTCCCCCTCCACCTTCCTAACCTCTGTCACCTCCCCAATCATCCCCCTATCCCTCTCCTCCACCCCCCCCTTCCCAACAATAACAACCCGATCCCCCACCTCCACCAGACTTTCCTCCCAACTACACCACTTCCCCCTTCTCCTCCCCAGCGCCTCCTTCCCCTCCCCCAACCTCTCCCTCACCTTCGCCTTCACCTTCCTCTTCCCCTTCCCAATTCGCGTCTCAATACCCTCCCCCACAGCCTTCGCAAAAGTCTCCCCATCCTTCTTCCTCTTCTCCTCACCCGACCCCATATAATACGCCATATCCACAACACCCACCTCCTTTCCCTTCATACCCGCATCCCGCCTCGGAGCAAGCGGGCCCAGGAACCAATCTTCGCGTCTGGCAACACGTTCGGTGTGGACGCGCTCACGGAGTTTTTCGCGGCGGGAGTAAAGTTCAGAGGCGCGGTCGAGGCGGGTGGTGTGGGAGGGGGAGGAGATGGCTCGGTGGGGTTGGAAGAAGGTAGGTTGGGATACGAAGAGAGAAGATTGAAGAGAGGTTTTGGGACGCCGAGGTAGAGCTTTCATTTTATAGAGGAAGAGATGTTTTGCGGGCGGTGGAGAAGTGGTAGAGCTGATCGTATGTTAGATTGAAGTGGAAAATATTCAGCCCTATGGGAGATGGATGGCTTGGCAGATCAAGACGAAAACAATCTGCCTCTCGCTCACGCGAGGCTCGCCTGGCGCGTGCCGCTTTAGCGCGCGAGCTGGGTGAGCAGGGGTGATGCTCGCCCGGACGTGTCAGGGGCCGGCCTAGAGCGGATCATAGGGGTGTATTATGACTAGGAGAATATATCTAAGGAAGGAAAAGTAGGTACAGGGAGCGCGCAGGTGATATAGCAGGAGTGCGGCTCAGCGGGGGCTAAGCCAAAGAGGCCTAGCGCGATATCAAACGCTAACTAGCAAGCAACGAAAGCCCAGCCGGTAACAGGACGAGGTACTCCATCTCTTACGCTCACCCTCCCGCTTACATTGCACCCCTATATAGGAACAAAGAGATAGCTACGTCTACGCTTATAATCTAAAAGGCTCTAAAGATAGCTGCTATACTAATTTATAAAAAAATTTAGCTATCTATTTGAATAATTATTTCTAATTTTCTAATCTTCTTATTTGTGATGTATGCCTTCTGCGCTGCAGTAGCGTCGCGCAGCCGGCCACTAAGGATTATTCAAAGACGTGAAATGGGAACAGTAGGCATCAGATTTATTAGTAGAACTAATTGCTACCGATCCTAATCTTACGGGGCATGCGCTCCTTATGCTTCTTCAGCTGAGCGGGGTAACATGATGTAATTCCATTTGCCCGCGCAGGCGCGGCGTTCATGGCGCTCATGTGACGCCCTGATCACACTTTTTGAAGGAGTACACTTTTTGAAGAAGTATACTTTTTGAAGGAGTACACTTTTTGAAGGAGTACACTTTTTGAAGGAGTAGACACTCAGTGTTTTATTCCCTTAAAGTATTTATTCCCCAAAAATGTTTGTTCCCTTAAATTCCCTACTCTCTTAAGTGCTCATTCCCTCAAGATGTTTACTCTCTCAGAATTTACATTCTTTCAGAGTTTCCACTCCCTTATAGTTTGTATATTCTTAAAGTATATATTCTCTTAAGTATACTATTCTTCTAAAGTTCCATGTTCTTCTAAAGTTAGTATTCTTTCAAATTAAATATTCTCTTAAAGTTTATTCTTTTAAAATTTACGTCCTCTTAAAATTCATATTCTTTGCAGGTTATATTTTCTCGAATTTTTGGACATATGCACTATGAGGTACCGGGAAATACGTCGCCTCAACCGTACCTATAGAACAACGGAGTGAAGAGGATATAATTATTTATCGAGCATCGGTGTTGAATACGTAGCTATCATCAAAACATCCACGGACTACGTTCTCGAGCTCCCATCCAAAGTATATTGGTCCATAGGTCTTCCGGCTACAATTAGCTTTGAAAGAAATCCGGACGACGAGTCATACTGTCTTGAAGGATATTTGGCGTAACCAGTGACTGTGCATGCCATGGGTCATCAATAGGTGTAGCATCAGTTTATAAGACCTCATTAGAAATTGGATTCGCGACATACGTCAAATTAACTCTTGAAAGCGCGCGGCTTGCTTCTACGGGAGATATGCAAGAGGCATAGGGCAGATTGGTTAGCATTAGCATCATTCTAATTATATAATTAAAAGTATTCACGCGACCTACAGTCAAAACAGCTGGTAGATGGGAAACTTAGTTCAGTATCTTACTTTCCTGTATAATCCGAGCTTCGCTAAGATGGGCAAAATCGTATCGCAAAATTATATGGACGTTGATCGTCACTCCGTGATCGTCCCATCAAAATACAAGCTTTCCAAGACTCTTGGTAACGCATAATCTCTCCCGTGGCCCTAATTTCCGCAGAACTCATCAGTCTTCTTCTAGATGGAACCCAATAATGACTAATCATACCTGATGACTAGTCAATAGAGGACACTTAGGTGTTTGAGTTGGCAAATACCCGATTGTTGTGAGAGGTCCAAAAGTGAGACCGGTCTCAACAATCTTGCTAGAGCCCTGACGTAGGAATTCTCAGAGAGGTTGGTAGCTACGGGATCTTACGCCCTTACTATCAGCTATTTTCAGCGCGATAATCAACTAATCCCGGGAGCTCCCGCCTCCGAACGCTGAAGGAGTTCGCCTATGTGTTGTGTAAAGGTGTCCATTCTTTAGCTACGAAATGATCAGTATGTGTACGTTCGTTGAGCTAGCTGCATCTGTTCTAGCGCCATTGCTTATTCTGCTTGATGGCCAAGAGCATCTTCACAACGGCCCTATACGAAGACCGCATTAGCCCAACATAGGCCCAGGACCCATATGAGATTTTGGCGCACCTGAGTTCTGGGCATATGAACTTTTTTGTTCGACGGTTTGTCAACAAGTTGCATCGAGAAGGGCGGTAAACGAGAACGTGCCCGTCTTCTCCATGACATATTGTGCAAAAAATTGGCACCGGCGACAGTGCAGTTGCCACAGCACACAAACTAGGGATCCCCACCTTCGAACGCACTACCCTGAAGAATTATCACGCCGTCAAGCTCGACATCATAGACCCTAGTGACAGCCAATGAGCCTTCGTAATCGCACTTGATAGGTTCGGCCGCGTCGATATGGTGGTCAACAATAAAGGGAACAGTGAACTTTTTAAAGAGCTATCAGACAGCCAGATCAGGACACAAACGGAAGTCAATTTCTCCGGCTTGATCGATGTTGCGAGGACGACTGTGGAGGCCATGAGGGATTAGAAGCTCAAAGGGGTGTGGATCCTACAGGTCAACTCCGCCGGAGGCTAAAGAGGGTAAGGCTCCCTCACAAATTCCCCAGAATATAAACTCTACTAACACCTATACTCGCACAGAGTGCCAATGTTCAAAATCTACCGCGCCTCTATATGGGCCGTCGAAGGCTTTATTGAAGCCCTCTCCAACGAAGTCAGAGCAGAATGCAATATCCACTTCACATACGTCGAGCCCGGCGGTTCCCGCATACTGGACCGAACGCTCCATGGACTTCCCCACTCAGCATCACCCTGCACTACCCAGCCAATGATCACATGAGCGCCAAAGAATAAATGGCGAAGCGGAATGGAAGCCAGGCTACGGATCCGGTTAAGGGCGGAAATGCAAAACATCAGTTCGCGGTTACGAAGCAGCCGCTATTGAGGGTGATTGTGGAGATGGACGCATATAAGGCGACTAGGGCGAAGATTGAGGCATATGGTGAAAAGTATGGGAGGGTTGGGGGGCTGAGTAGTAGTACCGATGCTGAAGGGTGTAAGGCTCCTTGAGATGACTGGGCTGTAAGAGTTTGGGTGGCTATACTGAGGTGCTACGGGCATTCTATGTAAGCATTACATATACATAGCAAAACAGTAGATCTATCCTGTGTTCTCTTGATCCTTAAGTCTGTTGTGTTATACACACGCTCTTTTGCTCAAATAGAATTCCGGAAGCAGCACCCAATACATTTCGAAAAAGGACGCCCCAACCTAGCACTTCATTCCTCAACACCAACCCCGCAGCTAATATATCTTCACTGATCAAGCCTCTCTAACGCTGTTTCCCAATGATAGTCAACCAAACGGAGCCACCCCCGCATCTCCCTAGCTGCCAAAACCTCTAAATTCCTTCCGCTGACGAGACACAGACGATACCGTAGGAAGGCAAAGCCTCAATATTTCCCCTGCTCGCAAGCTCAGGTCAAGCACGCCACAAATGACTCGGCTCAGATGAAAGGTCAGCACGATTCCCAATAAGAAAGCTGTAACTGATCCGTGTTGATCGGAAGCGATGCCTCTGAACTCGAATGGTTGTTCTGGTGGGCTCTAGCTGGTGGAGCTACCTTCGAGAGTAGAGCTCAGAATACCAAACGAGAGAGACGTGGCGGTTAAACTGGTCGTCGAGAGGAAAGATAGATATGCAGCACGGAGTTAGCGCCTTATCGATTCGTAGAATAGTGCAAGCTGTAGTATCAGCAGATAAATGATAGGGCTGGGGACGTGTTGCTGAGGATATAGCTGCTAAGGTCGCTGAAATTATGCCTCGACATCTCCAGTATTTTATCCTTCTAGCTCGGAAAGATGCGTTGATAAGCTGGATGATCACCCGGAGTTAATAGTCAAGAATCTTCCACATTGAGAAGTTCACAATAAAGACAAGACCCAATGATATCGCAAATAATCATTCATTGGAGTTGACGAATCGACCACAGCAAGCCAATGGAAGCCGTGGGTGTGCTACAACGCCATCCTCGCATGTTCTATATCTATGATATCACAGGAGGAGTTAGAATGTGCAGTAATACGCGGGATCATATTATGTATAGCGTTGCATAAGCAGCAATTTCAGCCCTATAAGACTACTTATGATTTGATACCTTGATAACCTGTTGAGTCTATAGAGACCGAATCATTATTAGGTTAAGAACAGCGTTTGAGTACGATATTCCTGAGCGAGATGGAATCCATCCGATAAACGTGTTAATTTGCGTCTATGGACGCTCTTCTTTCAGCACTCTTCTCCTCATCTCCATCAACTCCACCTCCAGCTCTTCGGCCTCCTTCCATCGCCTTTGATTCTTATACGTTGCCGCCAGATTGGCCATGCTAGTCAGCGTGCCAGGATACACCCCCAGTACCTTTCTAGTCTTCATTTCTTGCACCTGTAGCTCTTCAGCCTCTTTCCATTGCCCTTGGTTTTTGTACGTTGCCGCCAGATTAGCTATGCTGGTCAGCGTGTCAGGATGCTCTAGCCCTAGTATCCTCTTCTTCATCTCCATCACCTGCACCTCCAGCTCTTCAGCCTCCTTCCATCGCCCTTGTCTCCTATACCTTTCCATGAGGATGGATGTGCTAGTCAGCGTTCCAGGATCCTCTTGCTCTAATACTGTCTTTCCTGTCTCTATCATTTGCAGCTCTGAATCTTTAGCCTCCTTTCCTTGCTCCAACACCCTTTTTCTTATTTCCATTACTTGTACCTCCAGCTCTTCGGCTTCTTTCCATCGCCCTTGATTTCTATACGTCTCCGCAAGGTTGAATTTGCTGTTTAACGTTTTAAAATGCTCCTGCCCTAGTACTCTTTTCCTTATTCCCATTACTTGTACCTCTAGCTCTTCGGCCTCCTTCCATCGCTTCTGACTGCCAAATATCTTTGCCAAGTGGGCCATACTAATCAGCGTATCAGGATGCTCCTGTCCTAGAATTTCTTTTCTTATCTTTATCACTTGCACCCCCAGCTCTTCAGCATTCTTCCATTGCCCTTGATTCCAAAATCTTAATACCAGGCTGGCCATGTTAGTTAGCATATCAGGATCGTTCTTTCTTAGCATTCTCTTTCTTATTTCTATCCCTGGTATCTCCAGCTTTTCAGCTTCTTTCCATCGCCCTTGATTCTTATACATAGCTACCAGATTGACTATGCTGCTCAGCGTATCACGATGTTCCTGTCCTAGCACTCTTTTTCTCGTTTCCATCACGTATATTTCTAGTTTTTCGGCCTCCTTCCATCGCCCTTGTGTCCTGTACGTTATAGCTAGGTTGAAAACGCTTCTCAGTGTAGCAGGATGCTCTTGTCCCCGCAAATCCTTGCTCATCTCTATTACTTGTATCTCCAATTCTTCGACCTCCTTCCATCGCTTTTGATCCCTGTACTCCATTGCCAAAAAGAACTTGCTGGTCAGCTTGTCAGAACCTTCCTGGTCTAGCCACTTCCTCAACACCTTCTTTCCCGTCTCATGCACTTGTGATTCCAGATCACTAGCCTCCATCCATAGCCCGCAACTCCTGTATGCCGCCATCAAATCGGTCATACTGGTTTGCGTGTCTGGACGCTCTGCTTTCAGCACTCCTATCCTCATCTCTATCAGTTCCACCTCCAGCCTTTCGGCCTCCTTCCATCGCCTTTGATTCTTGTATGTTGCAGCCAGATTAGCTATGCTAGTCACTGTATCAGGATGCTGCCCTTGTACGCTTTTTCTTGTCTCCATTACTTGCACCTGCAGTTCTTCGACCTCTTTCCACCGCTCTTGATTCTTGTACGTTGCCGCCAGATCAGCTATGCTGATCAGTGTATCAGGATGCTCCTGCCCCAGCACCTTTTTTCTCGTCTGCATGACTTGCACTTGCAACTTTTCGGCCTCCGTCCAGCAGCCTAGATTACTGTATGTCAATGCCATGTTGCCTCTGTAGGTCAACATTTCTGGATGATCTGCCTTATATACTCTTTTTTTTATCTCTATAACTTGTTTTTGCAACTCTTTGGCCTCTTTCCATCGCCCTTGATTTCTATACGTCGCCGCCAAGTGGGCTATACTGGTCAGTGTGTCAGGGTGCTCCCGTCCCAGCGTCTTTTTTCTCGTCTCCATTACTTGCAATTCTAGCTTTTCGGTCTCTTTCCATCGCTTTTGATTCTTGTATATTGCTGCTAGGTTGGCCATGCTGATTAGCGTGTCAGAATGCTCCTGCCCCAGCACCATCATTCTTGTCTCTATTACTTGCACCTCCAGCTCTTCGGCCTCCTTCCATTGCCTCTGCACTTCTTTTCCTATCTCTAGTATTTGCGACTTTAGCTCTTCGGCCTCCTTCCATCGCCCCTGATTCTTATACACCACCATCAAGTTGGTCATGCTGGGTTGCGTTTTTAGATCCTTTGCCTTTGGCATTTTTCTTCTGGTTTGCATCAATTGTATCTCTAGCTCTCTGGCCTCGTTCCACCGCCCTTGATTTCTGTACGTTGCCGCCAAATTGACCATGCTGGTCAATGTGTCAGAATGCTTCTGGCCTAGCACTCTTTGTCTCATCTTCATCACTTGTATTTGCAATTCTTCGGCTTCTTTCCATCGCCCTTGATCGCTGTACGTCAATGCCAGGTTGGCTATAGTAGCTAGCGTGTCTGGATGTTTCATCCCAAATATCCTTTTTGTAGTCCTCATAACTTGCACTTGTAACTTTTCGGCCTCTGTCCAGCATCCTAACTTTGTATATGATAATGCTATGTTACTTATGTAAGCTAGCGTTTCTGGATTTTCCGCCTCCAAAACTTTTTTTTTTATTTCTATATTTTGTTCTTGCAGCGCTTCAGCCTCTGTCCATCGCTCTTGATTCCTATACGTCACAGCTAGGTTAGCTATACTGGTTAACGTATCGGATTGTTCTAATCCCAGCACCCTCTTTCTTGTCTTTATTACTTGTATTTCTAGCTCTTCGGCCTTCTTCCATCGCCCTTGATTCCTATACTCCACAGCCAAATTGACTATGTTTGTCAGCGTGTAAGGATCCTCCGCTTTTAGTGCTTCTATATTTGCCTCCATTAATTGTACTTCTAGCTTTTTAGCCTCCTTCCACCGCCCTTGATTCCTATACATCAACTCAAGGTTGGCTATACTGATTAGTATGTCGGGATGGTTCTGCTCTAGCCCCCTCTTGCTCATCTCTATTACTTGTATATCCAATTCTTCGGCCTTTTTCATTTGTCCCTGATTCCAAAACGTCGTCGCTAGGCGGGCCATGCCGTTTAGCGTATCAGGATGCTCCGGACCTAGCGCCTTCTTTCTTATCTCTATCACTTGCATCTCTAGCTTTTCAGCCTCTGTCCATTGCCCTTGATTGCTATACGTTGCTGCCAAGTGGGCCATACTGTCCAGGGTGTCAGGATGCTCCTGTCCTAGCATCCTCAAATTTCTTTCTATTGCTTGCATCCCTAGCTCTTCGGCCTCTTTCCATCGCTTCTGATTCCTATATATTGCCGCCAGATCAATTATATCGATTAGCTTATCCGGATTTTCCTGCTTCAGCACCTTCTTCCTTGCCTGCATTGCTTGTACTTCTAGCTCCTCAGCCTCTTTCCATCGCTCTTGATTTCTGTATGTTGTTGCCAGTTTTGCTATACTGCTTAGTGTGTACGGATGTTCTTGTCCCAATATTGTTAAATTCATTTCCATTACTTGTATTTCCAGCTCTTCAGCCTTCTTCCATTGTCCTTGATTCCAAAACGTTGCCGCTAAGTATGTCATGCTGATTAGCGTGTCAGGATGCTCTAATCCAAGCACTCTCTTTCTTATCTCCATTACTTGCATCTCTAGTTCTTTGGCCTTTTTATATTGTCCTTGATTCTTATACGTTGCCGCTAGATTGGCTATGTTATTCAGCGTGGAGGGATGCTCCTGACCCAGTATATTTAAGTTCATCTTCATTACTGGCAATTCCAGCTCTTCGGCCTCTTTCCATCGCCCTTGATTCCTATACGTTGCCCCCAGATCGGCCATGCTAGTCAGTGTGTAAGGATGCTCCGGCCCTAGCACCCTCTTTCTTATCTCCATCACTCGCTCTTCTAGCTTTTCAGCCTCTGTCCATTGCCCTTGATTGCTATACGTTGCTGCCAAGTGAGCCATACTGTCCAGGGTGTCAGGATGCTCCTGCCCTAGCACCCTCAAATTTCTCTTCATCAGTTGCATCTCCAAATCCTCGGCCTCCTTCCAGTAACCCAGTTTTTCAAGTGCGCGAGCGACTTGGGATTTTAAAATCCTCGTTAGATTGCAAACTCGCGCTATTTGATTTTCGACATCAAATAACTCTCTTTTAAGCTTGTTTAGAATATTTTCCTGCTCTTCTCGCTTTGTAGATTGTTCGTGTATAGTTGGCTGTAATATGTATCCATTTGATTGCAATCCTAAATAAGTTCTGTTGCGATAGACTGGTTGGGAATCGCCTAACTGGTAAAGTTCGTCCAGTAGGTCGTCACGATCACGTCGACTTTGATGCAAGTAATGCTTATATTTTGAGTTTCTATCCACTCCAAACCCGAGTTTGAAACAAAGTGCCAGTTCAAAGGCGTAATTTCGGATAATTTGTTCATCTGATATTGTATGTATGTCTTCTTCAAGTACTTTGGTGATATAGGTTCGAGCTCGAATATCAGCACTATATAATTGCCATGCTGATAAGGCAATCTATTCAGACGTCAGATTTAATAAGACTTCAGTTTGATATAAACCCTTACCGAAAATCTAGAAAACACAGTCACATCAGACGTAATAATGTCTTTAGACGTGTTGGAGTTGAGTCTTCTATCATAACATTAATTTAAAGGCTCACGTGTATTAAAGTGACTACATGAATCACCTCTCGAGGGTCAAACAGCTCAAGATTTTGTCAAAATCCCAAGTCCGCTTGGCTGGGTTGTCGCTCAGCGTCAACGAGAAGAGCTCGCTGAGATTCTGTCTTTGCAAGACGTCGAGATCGAGCTTCTGTTCAACTAGCTCATTGGCAAGGGCCATCATATCCGTTTCTCGTCTTCTTAGAGTATTGAGGTTGACGGGGCCTGGAAAGTCAAATAGCAGATGCCAAAAACAGAGCATGCCATAAGAGTATGCATCCATTTTCTTAGCATCACAGAATCTGAACTCGTAACCAGCTTCCCACTCTGGTGCAACCCAGGGTGTAGAGCACGGCATCAGGATGCCCCCGCTCCCTGCGAAGACGGTTGAATATCCAAAATCCGTAACCTTTGCGACGTACTTGCCAAAGTCGTCTTTAAAGATCAAAACATTCTGTGGCTTGACATCACCGTGAACGATACCTGTCTTTCTTAGCATGGTCTACGAAATGAGAAAGATTCTTCTTACTAGACTGATGTAAGTCTCTGACTGCAGTCGCAACATCGGCGCAAAGTTTGAGCCGAGTCTCAATTGATATGTTCTTCCCTTCTTCTGATCCAGCAAATCTCCAGAGATCTCCCAGAGCTGTCCTTTCAAACACTAGGACAGGCCACACGCTACCGCTGGGCAGTATATCCCAGCAAATGCCCAACAAAGAAACGATATTGGGGTGCTCACGAACGGAAGGATGTCCTAGAACAAGTATTTCGGAGATAAGTACCTGGAAGCCGGTTCTCATCTCCTTGAGTCGTTGGGTTTTATCGATCTCGTCTATCCACACTGCATCTTTGACTATCTTAAATGCAAAGCTCATCTGCAGGTGGATGAGAGATTGACGGATCTCAGCTGTCCCACCTGCCCCAACTTCAGATAATGCAGGCTGCCATGTGATCGGGAGAAAGCCGATTCCAAGCTTCTGTGCGATGGCGAGGAAGGTTATCAAATTATAAAGCTGATTGCTGTTTTGAGGATGNTATGTTGTTGCCAGTTTTGCTATACTGCTTAGTGTGTACGGATGTTCTTGTCCCAATATTGTTAAATTCATTTCCATTACTTGTATTTCCAGCTCTTCAGCCTTCTTCCATTGTCCTTGATTCCAAAACGTTGCCGCTAAGTATGTCATGCTGATTAGCGTGTCAGGATGCTCTAATCCAAGCACTCTCTTTCTTATCTCCATTACTTGCATCTCTAGTTCTTTGGCCTTTTTATATTGTCCTTGATTCTTATACGTTGCCGCTAGATTGGCTATGTTATTCAGCGTGGAGGGATGCTCCTGACCCAGTATATTTAAGTTCATCTTCATTACTGGCAATTCCAGCTCTTCGGCCTCTTTCCATCGCCCTTGATTCCTATACGTTGCCCCCAGATCGGCCATGCTAGTCAGTGTGTAAGGATGCTCCGGCCCTAGCACCCTCTTTCTTATCTCCATCACTCGCTCTTCTAGCTTTTCAGCCTCTGTCCATTGCCCTTGATTGCTATACGTTGCTGCCAAGTGAGCCATACTGTCCAGGGTGTCAGGATGCTCCTGCCCTAGCACCCTCAAATTTCTCTTCATCAGTTGCATCTCCAAATCCTCGGCCTCCTTCCAGTAACCCAGTTTTTCAAGTGCGCGAGCGACTTGGGATTTTAAAATCCTCGTTAGATTGCAAACTCGCGCTATTTGATTTTCGACATCAAATAACTCTCTTTTAAGCTTGTTTAGAATATTTTCCTGCTCTTCTCGCTTTGTAGATTGTTCGTGTATAGTTGGCTGTAATATGTATCCATTTGATTGCAATCCTAAATAAGTTCTGTTGCGATAGACTGGTTGGGAATCGCCTAACTGGTAAAGTTCGTCCAGTAGGTCGTCACGATCACGTCGACTTTGATGCAAGTAATGCTTATATTTTGAGTTTCTATCCACTCCAAACCCGAGTTTGAAACAAAGTGCCAGTTCAAAGGCGTAATTTCGGATAATTTGTTCATCTGATATTGTATGTATGTCTTCTTCAAGTACTTTGGTGATATAGGTTCGAGCTCGAATATCAGCACTATATAATTGCCATGCTGATAAGGCAATCTATTCAGACGTCAGATTTAATAAGACTTCAGTTTGATATAAACCCTTACCGAAAATCTAGAAAACACAGTCACATCAGACGTAATAATGTCTTTAGACGTGTTGGAGTTGAGTCTTCTATCATAACATTAATTTAAAGGCTCACGTGTATTAAAGTGACTACATGAATCACCTCTCGAGGGTCAAACAGCTCAAGATTTTGTCAAAATCCCAAGTCCGCTTGGCTGGGTTGTCGCTCAGCGTCAACGAGAAGAGCTCGCTGAGATTCTGTCTTTGCAAGACGTCGAGATCGAGCTTCTGTTCAACTAGCTCATTGGCAAGGGCCATCATATCCGTTTCTCGTCTTCTTAGAGTATTGAGGTTGACGGGGCCTGGAAAGTCAAATAGCAGATGCCAAAAACAGAGCATGCCATAAGAGTATGCATCCATTTTCTTAGCATCACAGAATCTGAACTCGTAACCAGCTTCCCACTCTGGTGCAACCCAGGGTGTAGAGCACGGCATCAGGATGCCCCCGCTCCCTGCGAAGACGGTTGAATATCCAAAATCCGTAACCTTTGCGACGTACTTGCCAAAGTCGTCTTTAAAGATCAAAACATTCTGTGGCTTGACATCACCGTGAACGATACCTGTCTTTCTTAGCATGGTCTACGAAATGAGAAAGATTCTTCTTACTAGACTGATGTAAGTCTCTGACTGCAGTCGCAACATCGGCGCAAAGTTTGAGCCGAGTCTCAATTGATATGTTCTTCCCTTCTTCTGATCCAGCAAATCTCCAGAGATCTCCCAGAGCTGTCCTTTCAAACACTAGGACAGGCCACACGCTACCGCTGGGCAGTATATCCCAGCAAATGCCCAACAAAGAAACGATATTGGGGTGCTCACGAACGGAAGGATGTCCTAGAACAAGTATTTCGGAGATAAGTACCTGGAAGCCGGTTCTCATCTCCTTGAGTCGTTGGGTTTTATCGATCTCGTCTATCCACACTGCATCTTTGACTATCTTAAATGCAAAGCTCATCTGCAGGTGGATGAGAGATTGACGGATCTCAGCTGTCCCACCTGCCCCAACTTCAGATAATGCAGGCTGCCATGTGATCGGGAGAAAGCCGATTCCAAGCTTCTGTGCGATGGCGAGGAAGGTTATCAAATTATAAAGCTGATTGCTGTTTTGAGGATGCACAGATATTGCACTCGAAACATCTCTCCCTCTTGAGGAGAATTGAATCAGTCGGACAGAGCGATGTATATTTTGTTCCTGGTGCAAGGTTCTATTTGATGACATGGTGGACTCTATGTCAACGCTGGGAGACAAACGTAGGAGTGACTCTCAAGGGAGAAAAGTGGTGTAACAGGGTTATGAAGATATACGAAGATAGAACCCTCAAGCCAAACTGCAAAATAGTTGTTGAACAACAGGTCACAGGCCGAATAGATAATGCTCTAAGGAGTAAAATACACGAGGTGAAGCCTGACAAAGTGCGTGTTATTGCCAAGCCACTAGTTGTATAGGGCTGGTTGCCACTATTTGTGTTGCATACCATTGGTGGATCACAGTTATCCATGGATAGAAGGCTTTTCTATGGATGGAAGGAAGTTCATCTCGTCGCGATTTCTGCTACCAATGGCGGGCGCCATCTATGGATGGTAGGGATCTCCATGGATAGCGCGCTAACCATCGCCGGCGCCAAGACCCCCACCTACCCCTCACCGTCGCCGGTGCTCCTTCTGGGAAAGACCTACATGTGTAGGAAGATTGCCATAGAGAAAGATTGGGAATTATGTGATGTTATGGGCGGCAAATAAGCCATTTTCTCCACTTTCTCTATCTTCTCCGCCTTCTCCACCTTCTCCGCCTTCTCCATCTTCTCCATCTTCTCCAGCTTCTCCATCCTCCCTTTTTCTGAACATAAATGGGATCAGAACTCCACCTACTGTTGGTAAGACTCACCTTCTGCTTACACTACAAGATGCCTGACTCTATAGCAGCTACAGCTACTCGCATAGCTCAGGCCCTGCCCCCCTATGCTGGCAATGAAGCTCCTACCTCATCGTCGCTCGCTCAGATCGAACCTTTCAACAGTGGAGCTTATAAAGCTTTTACCTTATACCTCGAGAACCGCCGTCCTATAGCCCGCGAGCGTGTTACCGCTAGTGAGAAATTGGAGTTCATAAGCTGGCTTACTGAAAGGTGGCCAGACAAGAACCTCAGTAAGAAACAAAAAAAGAAAAGACTCTGGGTTAAAGAAGGGTTCCTTGTTGAAAATGGGAAGCTATATAGGCATACTAATAAACGGTTAAAAGACCTATGAGAGGTGATTACTGAGGAAAATATATAGGACACCGTCATCGCCGTACATAATAATTTGGGGCATGCCGGCTAGGAAATCACATCAAAAAGGATTCAATAGCAGTACTATAGGATTGCCCGTATAAAAATAATATTCCTTTTAAAGCTTTACGAGATCTGCTATTATAAGGCTTCTAGTAAGAACAAAGGTCCCCTTAAATCTATTATTATAAAACGTCTGTTTAAGCGGGTTTAGGTTAATCTTATTGATATAACCGTAACACCTGATAGGAACTATGTTTGGATCTGCTATATAGAGGACCACTTCAGCAAATTCTATATACTCTTTCTAATAAAAAATAAGGAAGCCTCAACAGTGGCTCAGTATATATATTACTGGATTGTAGTACTTAGCATCTTTAAAATCCTACAAAGCGATAATAATAGCGAGTTCAAAGGTATCTGCCTTAAGCTTATGATACGGTATAGCATCACAGTTATCAACGGCAGGCCTTGAACTCCGCGTACTCAGGGACTCATTGAGCAAGCCAATAGTATTGTAAAAGCTAGGATTAATGCTTAGAAGAGGACGTACGGGAGCTCCCATTAGACAGATAGCCTTAAGGTAAATGTTTTTTAGCAGTTAATATTGTTTTTATTTCCAACTTTTTTATTAATAACTTTGTATAGGATATGCTATACAACATTGTTCATCTAGCAGTAAATATTATACCAACAACTAACAAAAAAAATTTTCTACTAGGAAATCGCACTCCAGCTTAATAGTTCTTACGTCAAAGCTATCAGCAATATTCCTTATGCAGTCGTCTTTAACCGCAAGCCCAACTATAAGCGGACACCAGTAGGAGCCCGCGCCTTCGCCTTAGAACACTTTGAGGTGGAAGAGATAGAAGATGAGGTGGATGATACCATTATCGAGGAGGCTACTGAGCAGCTAGCGATAGATAAGGAAGCTCAACAACGTGAAGCAGAAAGGGAAGCTACTAGGCAGGAGGAAGAAGATAAGGAAATACAAGGCATTACACGGCGAATCCTGAAAGATGGTAATAGAGAATGGGAGGAGCAGCATCCTAAGATAGTAGAGAAAATAGATGTTGTAGGACCTTCTACACCGCTAAATTTACTGCAGGACGCAGGTATTAGTACTATCAACCCTAACCTTCTCTCCCCTCAGCTCCAGAGGATAACTCTGGCTCGACCCCTGACCCCTGACGAAAGATGAGGATGAGGAGGAGGATAAGGAGGAAGAAACTCATAATAAGACTACTGCTAAGAAAGCTCCTGTCGAACTCGACTCTATTCCGACTACGAGACTTCGGCAGAATGTTTTTACTAGTTAACAGCGATCCAATAAGCGCTCGATGAGGCAGTATGGTAAGCAGCGGCGCACTATTACCTTTGAAATTGGCGACAAAGTTAGTGTTGCTGTCCCTGCGCTCGATCGAGCATCGACAGATGATAAGTGGATCTTCAGACGTATAATCAACAGCTTTGAGGACTTCAATACCTATACTATCCTAACAAAGCATGGTGTTTTGGATCGCCAATACCCCACATCTGAATTAAATCCTCTACCACCAAATATCGACCTCCACATCCCGGACCCAGCACCATCCAAAAAGGTGACCCTCCACTACTGCGCTGCGCAGAAGAGTACCGCTGAGAAGGTCCCTATTTACTGTAACTGCCGTGATCAGAAGACATGGTGCTAGACACGGCGATGTGCTTGTATTAAGGTTCAAGCCAAGTGCTCCATCGCATGCCATGATGGGAAGAATGCTGATAATATGCCGGACTGCCCGAACATCTCGACAATGCGTAAGAGGACTCAGAAAGGGCATCGCCGACAAGATAGTAGAGGCGACGGTGGGAAGCGCCAGCGACGTAATACTGCTGGGCGATGGGCGTCGACAAAGGGTCTGGTAGAACTGAGTAGTCGCAATAGTTGAGTAGTAGTAGCAATGTGAGCAATGTGAGATAACCACCAAAACCACTGCAAAAAATCATGGAAATCCCCGCCATCCATGGACCAGCGCTTCCATCACCCATCGCAAATACAGACCGACTTGCCTTCGAATCACCCTCTTCTCACCAACCCCTACAAGCTTGGCAGTACTCTCGCCCGGAACAACATCCGTTGACCTTTGGCACGAAGCCACATCCACTGGTTATGGGTTTCATGGCTCGTAGCAGCATCTGTGGGTGGCAATGTCGCAGAGAGTCTTGCGGAAGGCATCTTTCGCATCCGTTGGAAACGTACATCAACGGGTCGAATTTCGATAAATGCAACTGCATGCGTTTAGCCTTGGTCTGATAGATAGTTGTTGGAAGTGTGCTTCTTGCGCGGCAGAGAAACCTGATTACGTAAGACAAATGAGTGGACGGGCGAAGGCCCAAATTTATCTGCCCAAACCCCTGAGATCCAACTGACGCTCAGATCACTATTTGGTGTGAGTCACACACAAATCTAGTAGATCCAAGCGCTGCTTCTCATACACCCTTGCAGAGTTATTTAGCATGAGGTTAATTACTCCACCGGTGGCTCCAACATGAATATTTGCAACAATACCCTTGGCGGGAGCTCCCGCCCGGCACCCAACCATGCCATTTTTTGCTGGAACGACCGCCTAGGTAGAGAAGAAGTAGTTCATGATATATAGCCATAGGTGATTGTAGGTATTGTTCTGACGGCAGCAGGCTCTTTTCCATGATGCCAGACGTGGTGCGGGCGTACCGGTATACCAGGCCAATCTGGAGCTCTTTCTAATGCTTTCAATCTAGCAGCTCCTCAAGTATCGTACTCAGATAGTGTCGATAGTCGTCATGGTCGGTCTTCAGAATGTTGAAATGCTTCTGTTTCGCCGCAGCAAGGGAGCCATGAGATGGAGTCGCATGGAGGGAGACTCGATGGCATGACAAATGCCCAAGAGATTCAGCACGCTCACGAGCCTTGGTATCCTAGCTAGCTGACAGCAAATAGAGTGAGGGATGTACGCCATTGAGCTCGTATCTTTCAATCTCGGTGTTGAACGCGATCTTTTCGCCCCCCCAGAACGATTCCCCATTGAGCTTATATGATGTAGGTTCCACCTCTTGATCACTAAGCGATTCGACGTTGACAACATCTTTGTGAGGGTTGAGGGGCTAGCTAGTTGTGGATCAGCGGAGCACTGCTAGTACTGTCTATCTTCTGCCGACTGTAATCCGAGAACGTCCTGGCCTTTCCCGCTTGCTGTAGTGGGGATCGAGTAACTATACAGAACACGCGAGAAACTTTTACAGACAGCACTAATTATACTTGTTGAGATCAGATATTATATTGAAATCTAGACAAGTTTCTACCTCCAATAGTGCTGTATCAAGCACAACTTCAAGAGCCATGACAATCCCCTCATCAGGACCAAGCGTCTGCACCTGACGACTAGTCAAATCTTTCCCACAGTCGGCTCAGAACGTAGCTAAGTCCCAAAGTCACGAGCGTCAAAGGAATTGAGCTCGCTGTGAACACCCAGAAATAGGGCGACACTGACAAGGACTTCCCATCCTTTGAATCACTGGTCCGAATCTGAACGAGGCTGGAACTGAATATAGTCTGATACTATTAGCTAGTGGTATAGGTTGCTCGTGACGCTGCTCACTGCTATCAAAGACGCAGGGAGATAAACAGTTGCGACAAAAGTGAAGGCCTTCAGTGTACGTGAATCTCTTCGGCCTTGCTCCGTCAATTTAACCATCAATTTGTTTTCATTCCGAATTTCTGAAGACACTTGCTCCAATAGAGCCAGGGTTGTATGGATTGCTTGATTCCTTTCTCTGACTACTTTGTCGTTTCGGAATTCGAGGATTTTCGAGAGCTGTATTCAGTCAAAGGTCTGTTCGTCCCAAACTCTGTCCCTCACGTACTAATGTGCTTGTCCCTTCCGACTGGCGAATGATGCGTTGAACAAGTTGTCGGTTGCGTTTCAGCTGGCTCGTGTACGATTCTATTTCAGTCAATCCCTCTACACTGGAAGTCTCCGCCCCCATCTTAGCCAGTCGGAGGCAGTGTGCTTTACAGCTTTTCGCAATATCTAGGCATATGCTCAACAATGATGAAGTCCTTAAAAGCTTTTGCCGAAGCAGTTGCATACTCTGACAGTCGGAGAAGCTGACAGGATAATCATGACAGTCATCGATGCCAACTCTTGAGAAGCATGCTTTCTCATCCTTTAGAACTTATCACCTCCTGATGAATATATTGATCAATTACGGCGAAATACTCACCAAGATTAAGAGGTGTCTGTGTAAATCCTCAAGATACTCTTGCCAGTTACTCGTCATCAGTGAAATGAAGATTACGTGAACATACACTGCTGCTTGTCCGCATTGCAGGTCCGTGACGGCATAGCTTTTCAATAACTTTTCTATCTGGGTGGGAACGCCGCTACTAGGATTGAGAATGATCCATATAGACCGATTCGTGCCTTGGAAGAATTTTTGGTACACTCCAGACTGGCGAAGAGACCAAGGGTCACCTTTGACTCGGGCATTTTTCTCTATGTACTGGAAGTTGTAGCAAAATTCTGTGTGCGCCGTTAGCTTCGAGTGCATCAACGTGATATATCCGAGATTAAGCACAGCCACCACTGACCGACACACAAATCATTAGACCCAATATTTGGCAATGGTGAGATACTACTACGATAGCCAACCCAGTTATCGTGGTCTTCATGCATCTTGAAGCCATATGATTGGATGAAATCTGAATATGGCAGAAAAACCGAATGGGCTGACAGAATCATTTCAAAAGCCTGCAGCGAGATGCAAAATCGTCCCCAGGAGAATTGTTGGTAAACGTAGCTAGTTCCAAACAGTAAAATCAGTCCCTTGTCTACGAAATGAAAACTATGTCTGTCTTGAAGAGTGGTATACTATATGGATTCTTGCCCACTGTGCTTATTTGCCTGTCTGTATGAGCTTAACTGGAGACCACCACCATCCGCTTGTTGCTCACGATTATCTGCTCCTCCAAAGCAGTACGGTCGTCTACAAGGCAGGACTCTACTACTAAAACTTGTGAGTAGGATTTCACATCTCTTAATGATAGTCTCACATCCATTCCCCATAGATACTCGAATAATCCCCAATTTCTCGACGTCTTCGTTTGAAATGAAAAGCCGAGAATGATCGGCAAGGAATCGGGTAATGCGCTTGCTTTGATCGACTCCTATAGGCACGCGCCATGCGGCTCGAAATTGGCTTGGCAACATTTGTTCGTTATCCATGACTTCTCATGGAACAATTTGCAACTGGAAGACGAAAATTTCAGCCGTATGATACACCTGGGAAAGATTCTCCTAAATGCGATATATTTTGTGGAAGTTGCAGCGAATGCGTAACAGGGCTATAATCCGTGCTGGTGCAATGATGCATTCAGAACCCTAAGCAGGCACACAAGCCGGGCGTAAGTCATTGCCCCCCAACGCCCGACGCGAGTGCGATCTTGGTTAGGCTGAAAGACTCAAGAGTCATGATTTGGCAATATCATTGCTTGGTCATGCACATTAATTCGGTAGTAGGCCCGTATCGCACCAGCACGAGCCTGCAGTGCCCCGCGCTACCCGCTTTCAGGCTTCCGTACCTAAAATAAATAAGCAGCGCTTGATCTCTCAACTAGAATCACAAATCTACCAGCACTAACTTGCCACTTGAAACACCATACTCTAACGTCTTCATCAAGGGGAAAGCTTTCGCATCATCTCCAACTAGATGAAAAATACGGCGACTTGAATACCATGATTAATCAAACCTTACGGAATAGGTACATCGCCTTAGAGGATCTGAGGAATCTGCTCAAGCAGCTGTTTCCATCGAATTATCAAATCGAAGTCAGTTCGAGTGTGACATAGGAGATGACAGCACCCTAATCCGATCATTACACAGGAGAAGAGGGATCATTATTGCCTCAAGATTCCACGCGAATTGACACAGGTTAGACCATTCTCATTGCAGGAGCTAAGGTCTAACGATTTTAATTTAGTCTGAGATAGACTCCGTAACGAAGAAACCCGAGACTTGATTTGACATCATCATATTCCAAAGATTCCGCGTGTGCTAGAGAGTACGGCACGTTCCGAGACGACAACGCACATCTTAAAGCTAGGGAAGCTGATTGTATATGCTCGTTTGTCTCGATAGGAATGGAGGAATTACGTAGGACCATCATCAAAATACAGAACAAATATACGAATCATGAAGGCCGAAGCTTCATCAATGATCAAGACCTGCAAGAAGTACTTCGCTTCGACACTATCTATGCCGCTCTCCATGACGACAACGTGGAACAGAATTGCAAGGTAGAGCCGTATCACGTTGATGAGATAGTCAATATTGTCTCAGCTAGCGCTCGAAAAACATTTGCCATTTTAGTGTGTATTCGATATGTCAAGGTCATCTCTTATTTCTTAGCAAATGATAAGTGCGGAGCTCCGGAGCTCGATCATATGCTCCCTTTGGATAAGTCTAGCTTACAAGCCATATTCGATGACCAAATATTCGTCAACGAGTTTTGGGAGCGGCAATGGCATTACATAGCTCCTGTTCTGAGCGAAACTGTCCTCCTCAGGAGCTTCCCGAAAGAAACCATTATGCCTTTCTTTCATAACGATTTCTTGGCATCGGGTGGATTTGGTGATGTTTACAGCATTGACATCGAGCCTTCACATCGGCGCTTTGGTCAAGATGTAGCGCAGGACTCGAAGGTTAGTAGATTGACATTGAAAAGCTCATTGTCATCGCTAAAGTAATATTAGTTTGTGCGAAAAGAGATGAAGTCCACCAACGGAAACCAAGCAGTCTTTGAGACAGAACTACGCAATCTCTCGATCCTGAAACTCCTTAGCCACCCAAATGTGGTTGGTCTTACAAGTGCTTATATATATAGAAAGCGAATGAACATGGTGTTCCCACGTGCCCATGGTGGCACACTTGGACAAATGCTACAGGGTCCACGTCTACCCGCCTTCGAATCCAACCTCACTTTTCTCTCGGCGCTTGCTGGATTGTGTTCAGGCGTCCGCTATGTGCACAGTTTCACCTCTTCATCTCACAAGCTTGAAATGATTGGCTGTCATCATGATCTAAAGCCAGACAATGTGCTCGTGGAGGGCCACAAGTTTATTCTTGCTGATTTTGGGCTTGCAAGGTTCAAAGACCCAGCTCAACTGTCAGACACACCATCCCGAATCGTTCACGCATTTTACGCAGCACCAGAATGTGAATACACAAGCGGCCGAAATGAAAGACCTATCGTTCATCGTTCGAGCGACATCTGGTCACTAGGATGCATACTTGCGGAAGCTGTAACTTATATGCTTGGAGGACACCAGAGTGTCGACGAATTTGCAGACAAAAGGGCTTATAAAGACGAGGGCGATATCCTGAACCGTTTTCACTGGAAAGGTCAGTCTCACCCTGTCGTACGTGCATGGCTGCACTCTCTACGTTCCTCGGCTGCGGAGACAAGTCGAAGGCTAGGCCATTTGCTTGAAGACATGCTTCGGATACAGCATAAAGAACGTCCCGACGCTCAGGAGACGGATCTCAGAATGCGCTGCATCGCCTTCGCGGCTATGTGCGAACCCATCGGTCAGCTTTTCGATAGAGTATGCAACGAGGGCGTCTCTATCCAGGCTGGGCTAGAGCGTGCACGATTCAATAGCTGGAGGTACGCATGCAACATTTTGGACTTTGACCATGAGCAACACGCCACTCAGTGGAGTAAGACCAGTGACATTGGACTGGTCGAAAGGACCTTGATGAGGCTGCCCGGCGAGTTGGAGAATGTTCTGGCAAAAGGCAGAAGTTCAAAGGCCCCGATCTTCCAGTCCCTAGGCCAGCTCAACGATGTACTCGTTGATGATCTCCCTCTCGATGGCCAGAATCGCGCAGATTACTATGTGACGACCCACATGATGCGAGACGCCTCTGAAGAGCTTGCTGCGGCTCCTCTGGATGAGGACCCTATTGATAATACCCAATTAATGCGCTTAAAGCTATTGGCCACAGTCAAATCCATGAACCAAATCCTGAAAGAACGTCCAAGCAACGAGTGGCGGCTAGATCGCAAGAGATTAGAGAATCGGAAGCGAGTAGGCGACTTCAAGGTTCAGATATTGACTTCCAGTGGCGCTGAAGAACACGTCCAGGTGTTGGTGGAGAGCAAAACCTACAAGGAATATCACAGCGACCAAACCACTGCGACAGAGTTACAGGTACGTTTAGAAGAAATCACTAGCATATTACGAAGGTCCCATGCCGCAGACCAGTTTCGAGTTCTACCCTGCGCTGGATATTACCAAGATCCATCCACATTCTCCTTTGGACTCGTATACAGATACCCACATTACGTAGGAGCCCCGGTGAATATAGAAGTCATGACATTGCGACTAGCACTCGAGAAAAGCCAAGATCGGAAAGATCTGGAGCCATCACTGGGACAGAAGTTCCAACTTGCGCAGACCCTCGTGGATTCCGTTCTCCAGTTCCACACTGTCTCTTGGTTCCAGAAAAGCATCTCGTCATACAATGTCGTCTTCTTCCACGAACGCAAGAGAAGCTGGCTCGACAGGATCTCGGATCCATTCTTTGTGGGGTACTTACACAGCAGGAGCAAAGCTGTAGATGCTTTCACCGAAGGTCCAACCGAAGACGCACATCATCGTGACTACCAGCATCCCGAGTATCGTGCGAGAAGGTCTAGATTCCGAGCAGAGTATGACTACTATAGCTTAGGACTTATTTTACTTGAGATTGGATTGTGGAAACCTCTAGACGAAATTTTCGAGCGTCTTAAGAGACTGTATCAGGAAGACGTAGTCACCAGTCGCCAAACCGAACAAATCTGCCAGTCTTGCGTCCCTCTGTTGAGGTTCAACATGGGAAGTCGCTATCAGAATATTGTGGCTACGTGTCTCCGCGGTACGTTTGGAGTATCTAATGACCAAAATGAAGAGGAACAACATTTCCAAGTTCAGAAGCAGTTTAGGACGTTGATTGTGGAGCAGTTAAGAGAGATCAAGGTCTAGCCGCTTGAACACCGAAGGGAGGGAGATTCAATTTTATTCATTCGTTTCGTGGCATATACGTATGCCAGGCTTTTTCAACACAATCTAATCTGCTTGTAAGACTTGCTCTCTGATCGCTGATATTTGATTCTTGAAGTCATTTGCTTTCTTCGGTTTGTGTAGAATTGTGTACATGTGTTGCAAATGAATCATTGTTATCAGCGTAAGCGGGCGTTCAGCACCGATCTTCTCCGTCCTAGTCTTGACAATGAGTTCCTCCAACTCTACCGTATCACGCGAGCGCTTCAATTGGTTGTAAGTCCGTCTTCTTGCCCCAGAGCCCGACCTCTTAGTTCCAAAGCAGATTCTTCGAGAAACCTTGCCTGATCCCACTGTCCTCAGGCCCGAGAGCTGTTTCTCGAGCATCCACGATGAATTGGTACATGGTTAGTGTTCGCATGCGATGGGGGTATACAAATGGTTATAGAACAGTAGATGTCGATGATTGGGCCGTTCCAACGCTGGGTCTAGGCGACTCAGTGGTGCCAGTAGACGTCCCCAGCGCCAAAAAAAACTCCCATATCTTAGCGACATGTGGCCAGGAGTAGATAGCTAGCTAGATACAGGTGTGAGAGGGTGGGAAAGAAACGCTATTGCTCTGAAAGAGACAAATCGAATGAAGAGCCATCAAGTGGTGTGGGCCAGGGCTATATCTGGCTCGTGCTGAGCCAAGATTCTCTGATGGGCTCTCAGACATTCTGATCAAATGCTAGGAATGCTCGGATTATCGAGTTCTTCATGAATATCGATGATGCGATAGGTTCGCCTAGGCCTTCTTCGCTTGGATCTCCGCCTAGATCCACTGGATTCGCATGGGCCTTCACCGCCTGGATCCACTAACCCATAGTCCCACTGTTGCGAATAGACTATTGCAGCGAGTCAGATTGCCGTCGCAAGCACTGAAAATCTCAGGAGTAATGAGATCCTTGAAGAACTCCGCCGTCTGATTATGATCCTTGGTGTAGAAGTTCTTAAGAAAGAATGCGCCATGCGTACTGATTGCCAGATTGGCAATACGATGGTGTGCTTTATCGTCAGATTCGTCAGTGAAAAAATTGAGTAGGCCAACGTCAGAGAGTCGCGTTTGAAATTCTTTCTAGACCTCCGCAAAGCACGCTGGAATTAGTTGCTGAGCAATCGTATGACGCTCTGGGATCTTATATACGTGATTGAGCTCATGAAGAAGTTGCCAGGCGTCGCGGTTCGCCCATTTGTCAAAGGTTCCAAATGGAAGGCCTCCAACGAAGAGAGCAGAGCCCAGCAGCTTACCCAGTCTTTTTTACCTTTCTGCATCACAGCGATCCGCATAAGGATCAATGGGACCATGTACAAATCCAGCTCTTATATTATTGCGGTGATGGGCGAAGTTTTGATAGCCTTTTAAGTGGTTTTCCATCTTGGGTATTTGTATGGTAAATTGCCTTCTATAATGACGACAATGACATTGACATCTAATGAATGCGTCACGGTGTACTTCTTCATACTCGCTTCGAGTCTCGGTATCCCTATCTCTTCCCATGATGGCTGTAGAGTTAGAAGTAGATTGAGGAGGTTTCGGAGGTGAATTGAAAGTCTGAGGGCGTAGGAGGCTTTCACAGGTGTTATTAAACTCATGGAGGGTCAGCAGACGCTACTAGACTGACGGAGATCTAGAAAATACTCAATAAGATGCTATCGGAAGGCGACGACGAGATAGTGTAGACGTGGGTTGATGTATATAGCGATGTGGTTCAGTCATAGCAATCATCTTTGCGTGTTTCCTTATTGCGGTCTACGTAGTCCTTTATCTGCTTGCTGAAGGAAGCTGGATTCGGCCTATTCCTGTAAGGAAAGGTTGGTCGGCAAGAGCCACTGCAGCCATAGAGCATAAGCCCCAGCTTCATTGCGACTATCCCTTCTCTAGGCCGATGAACCTCCGAATCTTACTGATCTTTCCCTTCTTTAAGCATCGAACAATAGTGCCGCGACCATGCTGCAGTAGTCAGGTGCTTCTCTCCCAGTGTCTTTCTATATCCAGCGTATGCTCGATGGTAAAATACTTCCGCATTAAATCATCATCAACCAGTATTGACTCAGAGGATGGGAAACAACCCAAGGTCTCTTTCTTACATGCACAAGGTGAGAGGCCCTATCTAGATCTGCTAAATGAATTTCGCACCGTCAAGGTCAAGTATTTCAAATAAATCTTCTTTGGGACCTTTGACGTCGCCAACCTGGTCAAATTGTCAGCGACTAACACCAATCGAGAGGACTCAGACGACGCCAAAGAAACAGTCGGAATGATGCATCTGCTTCGTTGCTTTGAGGTGTATGCTCAGGCCGTCTGTTTCATCGCTGATGATACCGACGTACGCAAATTGGTACTAGGTATCGGAGCATACCGTACTCGGTTGTGTGAGCTACCGTGGTTCTACACATTCGACTCGATCAAGAACTACCATGAAGGATTCTTGACCACCCGCATCCAAAGTGGCCAGGATGACCCTATCGCCTGGACGGTGAAAGATGGACGGTGTGACGACCAACTCGTCCGCAAAACACGCCTCATCACCAGCAGCAAATCATTCGTTCCCCAGCCAAAGATCACCTCTTCTGCGGGCAACAATATTTGTAAGAACTTCAACAGCGGCCGCTGCGATCGAGAGCAGTGTATCTACAACTATATCTGTCTCGTCTGTCAGCAGAATCACCCTGCAAAAGAGTGTAACAAGGCCACCTCATCGTCCAACTTGAATTTCCTTCCCCTAGGAGTTCACCGCAACTCCGAGCAAAAATGACTCCCGGACCACCTGCGTAGACCCTCATCGTTGCTATTCATTGCCGAGGGCTTCCCGTACGCCCTCTACGACCCTGCAGCTCCTAATCTGACCGATCCAGGACTGTTGATAGTGGAGAGTTGGGAGTCATGGTTGAAAGACCATTCCGATAGAATTTACGCCAAGACCTTCCCGGCAATTCTTCGGAAGGGAGCTAAAACTGGTCATCAAGGCCATATCCACCACCATAGAAATCTGAATCATCGTTCAGCACTCGACGCACCCGCTATCCTCACTGCGGATCTGCGGAAACTGCTACAGCAAAATCGCCTGACCCAGCTTGACCCCCAAACGGACCCTCATTACGTCTGCTCACCCCTGGGACTTTTTCCGAAACACGACGGCGGCTGGAGAAGAATCCATGACCTCTCGTACCCAACAGGTGACTCAGTCAATGACGGGATACCACAAGAGTGGGGTGCTTTGGGATACACTACATAGGATGACGCAGTCGAAGTACTGCTACTGCAAGGCCGGGGAGCTCAATTCGTGAAAAGAGATCTCAAAGATGCATTCCGCCATATACTAGTAGCAACATCTAACCAATAGTTACTAGGCTTCTTCTGCGATGACCAGTATTGGAAAGAACGCTTCCTCCCATTCGGCCTACGAACGTCGCCGTTCTTGTTTGATCTATTCGCAAGGGCTCTGAAATGGATCCTCATTTGCGTTCTCTGCTGGGCAATAATACTCCACTATTTGGATGACTTCTTCGCTATCCCATCACAATTTGACGACGCAATCGCGCATGCAAAGCACTTTGATAAAGTTTACGATAACCTAGGTCTCGTAGCCAATTATTCGAAAGACGCATTCGGTACCAAGGCCGACTTTGTGGGGATCGAATTTGACAGCCTCACAATGCAGGCCAGACTCCCCCCGGACAAGCTGATTCAGGCACGAGATACGGTCAAACACCTGCTAAAAAGCACTTCTATCCGCCACAGGGAGCTCGAGGCCGCGGTCGGCTTCCTGTCATTTGCTGTAAAAATCGTAGTCCCAGGTAGAGTATTCCTCAGACGACTTTTTGACGCATTGCGAAGGTCAACACCTTTCATAAACATCACATCCAGTATGAAGGCTGATCTACTATGGTGAAACACCTTCCTACAGCACTGGAATGGCCTCCAACTACTCCGTATCGTCGCCAGTCGCACCACATGGTACATATGGACAGATGCCTCCGAGAGGCTTGGCATGGGAGGCTATATTCTAGATCACCCACACCACCGAAAACAGAGACGTACACAATGTAAGGCGTTGATTTCTTACAATTGGGAAATTCTCCACTAATATTTGGGTCTTATATAGTATCTCAACGTACTCTATCGGCGAGCATCGTCTCCGCACTAACCCTGTCCAATCCTAGCGCATCTGCCAATCCTGGCACTCTCCTCCAATTTTGGCTCCCCTGCTAGTATCGCCGTATATTGCCGATTGCCAGGGGCGGTGCGGGTTTTGACGTGTTTCTGCATCAATTCCATCATAATTCTGCTCAGTGCCCTCACGTCTCGGACACCGATGCTGTGTGAGGGAGCGAGGTGGCGACAGCATTCTTGATTCGCTGCCATTCCGTATTAATGAAGTTCTGTATAATTACTGATGGAGAAATACCGATCTTGACTTCTCCTTCAGCGCTCAGAAGGACGTTCGAGCAGCTTAACGACCCGTGTTCCAGTCCTTATAAGGCAAGATATGTGAGACCGCCAAGTATCTACCATGGTCAGTATATGCTTCGTGACTTCACGTCCACCAGGTATACATGTCCCAGTATGGCGGCCAGTTCCTGCTCACTGGGATAAGGAGGAGATGCGACGATCTGTATGAGGGAAATAGCCATACGCTCGAGGACGACGTAAAACGAGCCCTTGAAATGAAATGTCTCGAGAACGGTGACAATGTGGTCGTGCCGGATGCTGTGAATCATCCGTAGCTCCTCCTGGGAGTCTGACTCCGAAAAACTCTTCACGATAACGCACTTGCGGAGGGGCTCTTTCTGGACGGCAACGGTCACAAAGCCATCGAACTTGAGCTGAAAGATCTTCCAATAACTTTCCCACGACGACTCGTCCTTCATCCCCTTGTATTTATATCGAATTCCATGCCTTCTTAACACCCCATCTCTTTGCGGAGAGAGGGGTCTCTTTCTTTTTGCCGCATTTTTCTCTAGGACTTGACGGTCTTGCAGCCTCTGTGGCCCTGCTGTAACCTGACTTTCAGGCTCTGGAAGCGGAGTAGACTGTTCCAGCCCTTTCAGACCTTCCATTTCGAACTGGGTGCTACGGTCGGGATTTTGGGAATCCATCTTCGGCTTGTGAGGAATAATTAGACTCTATTGAATGTAGTTGGCGAGTGGAAAGTAAGCTTGAGTAGAGAATCAGACACCGAAAGTGGATGTGGGCTTTCAATCATCGAGTTACTATTGAAGCACTGATCAATCAGACAAAATCAATTAGTGTCGAGGGGAGGGGGTTAACAAATTTAGAAAGAGAGAGGGCGAGGGAGAGGGGGGCCAGAACTGGTTCACTATAAATCTCCTGTATTCTCACGAACTCTCCGTGTCCCAAGACATTAAGTATCCTCCTCTTTTCGATCCCTCATCGATTCAAGCGTGCCGATGTGGAGAACTCAAATTCGAGACGAAGAGTCGAAAATCGAGGCAAAAAAACGTATCAAGTACAAGGGAACAGCCCGCATCAGACTAAAGTGGCTCCATTTCCAATGGAACCAGCCGAGGGAGCTCGACAGCAAGAACGTCGAGAGATTAAAAGCAGATTTTCGAAAGGACTGTCGACATCTTGAAGAGAACAATCACATCCCAGCCGTCATTGATCGACCATCCCTCGAAGAGCGTTCAGGGGTCTCGGCGCGGCAACTGGGAAAATATCCCAGGGCGGGTATCCGGAGCTGGTTTTTCCGGCCGGTTACTAAGTCGAATGCCTTGCCTCAGTTACTCAGACGTTTGTCCCATCCCATCTGTTGGGGGTGGTTTTGGTGGTGGGCGGAATACCCGAAGTTTTTCCATGATAGGGCTGGGACATGTAGGGCACCCTCAGCGGAAGAACTTCGGGTATTCCGCCCACCACCAAAAACCCGACACGTCTGAGTAACTGAGGCAACGAATGCCTGCACGGACGACACTGTATCCAGGCGGCGAAAGAGTTGGGGCTGGATTGGTGGACGGTAGATCTGTACCTGGCAGGTAAGCTCATTCTCTCCGTGGATAATTACGACTCTGACCAATGCCTTGAACAGACGTCGACCCTAACCTGAGAACATGCCTGGCCGTAACTCCAAGCATGCTGCTTTGGCGACGAGGAGATCTTTCTCTGCCGGTGGTCCCAGGACCTGGTTAGTCCAAAATTTGATAAATATTCGAAGAGCTATAGATGAATTATTTAAACGGTTAAGTTAACCCTATAAGAATCATTTTTATTCTCGCGATGATATTTAAAATTATTTTTGATTGCTATACTAGCGCTTAAAAAGTTTCCGTACCTAATAAAGTAATCCCATCCCATCATCTTAATCGCCGCTTTTCCATGGAGACAAGGCGCTCAAAGGTAGATCTGGAATGGCTCTACGCCTAGATCTCCCCCAGGACATCAGCTTACGTGCGAAGTAGAAGTAGTAGGAACTACCCACCGGGACAACGAAAGAGACACGTAATAGTTTCTGATAAGAATAGCAATTACACCTACGTATAGGCAGCAGCTCCCCTACCCAAGGGGGGCGCAGTCACCCAGGATCACCCAAGCTCACCCTAGCTCGCGCAAGCGTTACCCGTGTCGCGCGAGCAAAAAGCGGCGCTCACCCTAGACTCAGAGAGGGGTGAGGCCGGGGCGGATTTCTGTCACCTTGGCGGTGTCAGGTGCTGTTCGGGAGTGTAGAGAGTTTACTATCTTCTCGTTACGAAATGTAAAGATCCGTTTTCTAAAATATCTCGTCATTCATAATACTAAATACGTGGTCTCTTAGCTATGTGGTATACCCCAAAAGCTTTTAAGCTTCGCCCACTAACACCGTATTAAAACTTCTCTGCTCGCATGCAAGCAAAAGCCCCATATCATCATGAAAGCCCCTGCTCTTGTATGGTACAAAAGCCTGAGAAAACTTTTGTGGGCCTGAGCCTCTGTCCATATAGAAACACCGAGCAATGCCCCAGCAATGCCGTCACATATGATACATACAGTGACCTAGAATATACACAAAGCTTGATACACACAAAAGCTGTACAAGAAGATTTAAAATAATCGATTATGCATGCATGTGGGCGCCGCCCTGTATACGGGTATCATTTTTGGTGTCCGCCGCCCCATACGCCTGAATGGGATGTAAAAATGTAAAGGAAATCGGAATAAGGATCGAGTTCATGATAGAGGCGTAGTGGCAATCTTTTCTTTAGAATGATGTGTCCAACCCAGGCCGAAAATTTCGAATTTGTCTTTGCCAGAAGATGTTGAAGGTTGAGACTCGACGGGCGACTGTTTCATGTGTACCTGTTCCCGTGGCTCTAGTAGTAGGGAACGTCGGTAGTGGTTGGTCATGTTGCATTCATCCGAAGTTCGAACCCGCACGAGCTGGTCCTGCATCCAGGTTTGCAGCTCGGGGATCTCGGTGAATCGGTATGGAATTTGGAACCTCTGAAGCTCGCTGATAATCTTTGCCGTCTTCATATGCTTGTCGAAGTTGATGACGGATTTGCTCTCTTCAATGCCTTCACCCGGGAGTTGACGAGTTGTCTGGTTTCCAACATCCACGAAAGTCAGATCAGTGAGATAGGTACCCACGAACGGCAAGCACGGTGGTACATGGTGCTGAAGCCTCTGACGGAGCACAGTATAGTTCCTTGAGATGTCAACTACGCTCTTGAGGTGATCCAAAGTAGCCTTGGTCTTTGTCGAGACCAGCTCCCAGGTCCGCTTGAGGCGAAGGATGGTGGAAGAATCGAGAGCACAGATAATAGCCATTAGCGAGTCATAGTTGGCCAGGTCCAAGAATCTGTTGGCAATCTTCACCCATTGCTTGATAATAACCGCTCGTTTCTTAGGATCTTCCAATTGAAGGATAGAATCCGCAACCAGGTTGGTGAGATCCGTTGACAGCCTCGACATAGCCCGAACATTGACGGCCATTGAACCCGATTTTTTCATCCATTCCGTTGCAAGAAGTTCTTCTGGTAGGATGGAACAGAAGATCTGAGACTCCTTAATGGTGAATTGGCGGGCAAGTTCAAGAGGATCGAAATCTAAGATACTAATATTGGCACCACCGTGCTTCCAATGCTTCAAAGCTGTCAATTGACTCTTGGTGATGACTGGTGCTGGAATAGGCGCATCTGGTGCAATGTACTGCGCTATCGAGGTATTGGTCTTTCCCATTGACGAGACTAACCTAGGCACCAAGGGTCCGTTGGCAGCGGTCACCTTTGTCGCCAAAGTAGCAAGACGCTTGCCAGCTGTAGGGAGTATAATTTGTAGCTGTCGATTCGCGAAGGGTAGGATCAGGTCAAGCGCAGGGTTGTCGCAATCATTTCGCCAGTGCGATTCGAGCCAATTCTTGAACACGTTATACACGCGTAGTCGCACGGGGCCAGCGATGCGCGGGCTGTCGGAGACATATTGGAATCTATCGATCAACGCCTGAGCGAATGCAACTGGCGTGGCAAAAAGTCGGAATGTCAGAAAGAATGTTGAGACGAAGGTTGCGTCTGGAGTCGAATCATGAGTAGTAAGGCGCTCAATCAGAGCCGGTAAGGTGCCGCCGGTGATCAAACCCTCCTTGTTGTATACAAGCTCGTGAGCGAAGGTCTTCTCCAGTACCTTAGCCTCATCGTCCTCCACTTCTTCATAGAGGGTTGACTGGCTGTCGGTAGAGATATTGCAAAACGACGTTCCGGCTAAGCTGCTAACGAGGGTCGCATCTGGAGATGTACCACGAGTCGAGGCAGAGCCGTTGTCTGAGTCTGGTATGCCGCCAATGTATGTGGTGCTCTCACCACTTGAAGCATCCAGGCTATTTGTCCGCGGCCGGCTCGAAGTCTGACCGTCACTTACACTACCGGTTGACGATTGAGGCGAGGCACATTGGTCCCCTTGAGATAGCGATAATTGCGCCACTGCAATTAGGGGAGCGAGAAGTTGATCTGCGGTCGACTGCTTCGAAGCTCGATCACTAAGACCAGCGTCAGATGTTAACTCTGTCGAAGAGGGCATGGCGAGCATCTCCGATGCTATAGGCAAATGCTGTTCGGGTAAGTGTGCAGGTGGTGGAGGCGGCTCCATGGTAGGTTCTGGGGGTATTGGAAAGCGTTCTGTGGCGACAGACTCTGTTGTGACAGATGGGGCTGTAGTGACAGATCGCTGCTCTTCCTCCACAGCGGAGACAGCATCGCCGGCCGCGAGAGTCTCCTTTTCCATGTCCGATGCACTAAGACCCGGGTGTTCGAAGTCAAAGTCCCCTATGCGATCAATGACAAACCGTGACTCGGCGACACATTCTCCAGCAGCTCGCACACAAGCTGTCGCGGCTTCCACTAGTGGTTTGCCTTCAGCGGGCATTAGGGTTTCATCGTCTTCTTCTGATCGTAGAGGCTTGAATACGTCTCGAGCCGCCTCGGCGAGGTCAGTAATCTTGCTATACATGTCTTCTCGCGCTGCTTGAAGCGCCGCCGAACGTCTCCAGTCACGTTCCCATACCTCGCCGACAAGTTCTAGCATGTCCCGACATGAGATGACAGAACGCTTCGCGATGAGAAGGACTTCGGCTGATGACCTCGATTGTATATGCAAACCGATGAAATAGCCAAGACATGTCAGGAAGTTGTTATGCAGTTCGCCTAGCTTCTCAGAAGCTAAATTTCGCGATCCTGGGTGTATGCTGCAGGAAACTCTGTGAGCAACGGAATCTCGATTCGCTTGGGTAGACGGGGGCCTGTAAGATTGTCTGCATGAATTAGAGCTTCCAGGCCGAACATATGTTTGCGATGAGCGTCGATAGCGTGGTGGCAGCCTACTCTGGCCTTCGTGTTCCCTTGCATTGCTCATTCTTACCAGCGAATTACGACCGACTATGGCCGGCTGGAATTCGACCTCATTCTCTGCGTGACCAAATTCGGTGTGGTCTGCAGGAGGCGTAGGCGGGACGTGCATATTATCCGCAGATGTGTCAGTGCTGCGCATAAGCTCTTCCCAGATGTCCAGAAATTTGACAGCCCGTGTCACCATCTTAAACGCCTTCATCACCATCTCGTCCAAGTCTATTACCACATCCAGATTGCCAGATGCATTATCTAAAAGGTTTTCCAGGCCTTTGGCTATCCTCACGAAGGATGTGAGGTCTGAAAGCAGGGCCTTACGATACTTGCGTATTGAGTCTCGAGACTGTACCAAGTTTGATTCCCTGTTGAGGCAACCTGTCTTGTCCTGTAAATTGTTAGAGCCGCTAATTGTGTCGAGGAAGATCAGAAGATCAAATACGAACCAGTAAACATCGCACACCCGCGATAAGACCGCGAACGTAATCTGCGTGGCGAAAAACGCGCAGACCCCCAACACTGCTTCCTTTGACCAGATCCCAAAAGATGGTCAACGCTTTCATGAGACTATGTATCCTTTCATTCTCATAGCCCTCGCAGTAATTCGTTGGAAGCCATCCGCGAGCACCTGACGTTAGTAGTGTGCCGTCTGCCCATCCATTGGTGTGGATTGAGTGCACAAGGATGATGTCTCCTATGTTCAATGGGAGGGTGACAGTTGATGTGGTGTCATCGCACGTTGGGTGATAGGGATAGAAGGCTCGCAGATAAGTCTGAAAATCAGCGTGAGGTTCAAAGCTCGCCTCAGACGGTGTCATAGGTGGGGTCATCTGTCCATTCGAGTGGGGTGTATATGCACGGTCCCAATTGCTTTGTGAAGTCTGTGGCCGCTCTGAAGCTCTGCTTGTGGCACGCGACATGTCCTTGTTTATCTGAAGTGGCGCAACGTAAATGCTTGAATGCGATTTTTGCTCCATCCTGTTCGCCATCATTGCTCGGAAAAGAGTATCATAGGACGAGAAGCGGCAGCTAGCCGGCCTTTCCTGCCGACGTCGCAGCTGCTCAGGAGGTCGCAACTGACAAAAAAAGTTTGGTAAGCAGCTCCAATCATGAATCCTCTGAACTCAATTGTACCATTAATAAAATAGGCTGCAGTCGACCAAGGGTCTGCGTATGTAGGGATATCGAGGATGTTTTCAGGCAAGGAATGGAACCAGTGTGAAGAATGCTGGGGTTTGCGTGCAGACCACTCGAACCAAACCACGTCAGGTATAGATCTTTTTGCCCAATTAATTGTAAAGTATTAGGCCACCATTCTTGAGCGTGTTCGGCGTGTTCTCACGCAGGCGTGACGTGGTGTTGTGGTCGTCAAGATGAGGCCCTGCCCGGGGGATTTTGGTGTATAGATCGACCAGCAATTGCCTGTTAGACCTGATGGTGATGGGTCTGAAGGAGGAATTGTATCGTAGTGCGGCGTAGTGATTTGTGTTGAGACCGTGAAGATAGGTTCACGCAAGGAGGGTGGAGGGAGGAGGACCGTCAGAGCGCAGGTGGATGATTGATGAGGCTGTCAGTGCGCTGGTGAGGTGAATGTGGACTGGTGGATTGACCATTGACGAGTGGCGTGGAAGGTAGATTGAATTGATTTTGCACAGTCCCGACCTTAACTCTGAGCTTTCCTCCCCAGGCTACCGGTCCTCGCAGAATTGCCGGCAGAGCACAGGGGTGCGGACGATCGCAATGCTCAGGCTCTGTGAAGCCAACAATTTCACTCGTGGCCCTATCCTCCTAGTGGAGGCTAGCTCCCGTCGACTATGGGGGAGTGGGATTACTACCAGGTATGGCTTGGGGGGAAAGAGCGGAACAGCCCTTTACCGTGGGATCGCCAGTTTCATAAGTGATGAAGGCGTGGAATAAAATTCTGTGATGGCGGGCAACACTCACTTGATTGATTAGGAGTATTCTTGATTCTCGAGTAGAATCCAAACAACCCTGACGAAGAATTGGGATTTTTGGGAAAGCCTTTCTAATTAAAACAGGATTTACTAGCTACTTATTCTTAGACGACTAGAACTGAACAAGAGACTGTGCACGCTCTCGTGCGTAGTCTCCACCACAAGCTCGGAGAGAGGAGTAGAAGGGAAATTCGAGGGTTCATTTCACAAGGTTTGGTTGGCATTGCCCTCTTGCTGTCTGGTGTGATCAGAGAGTGAACTGTGACAGAGGAGCTGCTGGTGCATAGCGTAACTCGTACTTTCCCTTAACTGTACATCGGTTAGCTAGGGAGGTACCTTAGGTCTGAAGGGTGAAGTGAGCCGAGAACAGTCGACCGGCACTAATCCCTCTAATCCCCTCCCCCGTTTTCTGAATTGATTCTCCCACTTGACTGGCAAACGGTTACTAAAGTAGTCAATCAAACCTCGGACTGTTATTGGATACTCTGCTCCCTTGTGCTGCTGTGGAGATGCGAAGGTGCGAAGATGCGAATCAGATGTTAACAACCCTGCAACCCTTAGGGGCGATCCCACCCTGGAGAGTGGATCGTAATGAATTGCCGGCCCTAAAGGCTTCTGTTATTGGTCCACCACCGCCCCCAAAGGGTCCCCATTTGCCCCCTCCCTATCGCCCTGGCATCAGCTCGTCTGTCCCCCTCGTGCTACCCAAATGCATTCTTGACGTCTGCGCCATGCCGTCCGCGCATAAGTCCTGCATGAACTTACAGCTGTTTTCAGCGGCAACAACACCACAGGGAGAATATGTCCTTCCCGATGATGATGGTGATGATTGATGTGTGCAGTGAGGTACACCCTAGATCACACTGATCCCACTGTCTATCAACCTAGATCCGAACGGCGAGATGCGTGCAGCTAAAGAGGCATCGGCCGCCGGGCATCCATTACCGTCTCCCTGAGAACCAACTAGAACATCGCTACTAACAAACCCCCTTCCCCCCCAAGGATACCCCTGCCTCAGATCTCGGCGAGCAGAAGGGAGCCCCAAACATAGCCGGGGACCTTTCTCTTTCGCAATGCAGCTGCAGACGAGAAACAGCATCAATGGCTTGCCAATGGTCGCAAGCCTTCGCATGCGCATTTGACATCACTAAAGTACGAAAGCAATCCGCTCTGGTTCCCACAAGTATCCCGCTGCTTCAGCGCCCGACCGTTTCCAGCCCCGCAAGGCCTCATCCTATCAGTCCAACGCTGGTATCCGGCCTGCGCTCTTTCTACCAGCCTCCCCACTTTCGCCACCATCGTTGGTGGCTCGAAAGGCCGCAAGATTCACTACGATCTGCAGATTCTGCAACATTATGCTCCGATACTGGTTCGGTCTGCAGCATAGCCAGAATATGCATGGGCATGCATGAAGATGTACTCAATAACCTGCTTTCACATCATTTTCTACCTCGATCCCGTTGGGCCTGCTGTTACTTGTCTATGTGTTTGTGATGTTAAGTTTCCAATCGATACGCTCCTGGAAGCGCTGGTATCTTCCGAATTCTCCCATGATCCACCCATCAAGTCATTTGGCTTTTTTCAAAGGTCCCCAAGGGACCCCCATGACTTGGCGCAGATCATTTAGATAGATAGTGATGGAGTACATTGGTCTACGGCAATTCATTCACCAGGAAGCCTTTCCGGTAGGTCAACTATACCGTGATGAGGACCCGCAGTCCGCATGAGGAAGAGGCTGGGAGCGGACCGCTGCGCAGTGTCGCGATTGGTCCACAGGCCCTGAGGGGAACCGTCGTCTCCAGAGTCTGCTCTTTCAACCAGGTCTCCATACAACCCTTTTTAAGTAACAGATGTCGTTCTTGGATGAACCGTCTGAAGCCAAATCTCCCGTCACAGATCATATTGCATGAGAGATCCACCCATATGACCGAATAGCAGATGACAGGTAAAGTTTATTCACACTGTCACAACGATGATCAACAGGGGCAGTTGCCCGAAGAAGCAACGACGCTGGTACTCACGAGCCTTGCTATTCTCCCAATCAGGAACCCTAGGGAGACTTAGATGCGGGAGCGAGCCCCATTCTGCGGACCCCAAGTGCCTTGCAGATCACTAAACCCTTTAATCTCGAGCTGGATTAAAGGCTTGCTGATGGGGTCTGGGCAGACGCAGGACGGAGAACTGACTTTCACGCTGCTTTGATGGCTTTGGGCTGCAGGGGCATGTGGCACGCAGGCACAAGAACAACATAACGAGACAGGAATAACAGCCATTAGTACTTATGGACTTCTCGCTACCGACTAAGTGAATTAATATAAAAAAACGAGGTGAATGGTTTAAATTCGACGAAGACACCAGCGAGGGCGAAATGCAATCAAAGCAAAGCGATCACTATATCTCCACCAAAGAGCAACTCTAACACCAGTTTCAGGCCCTTTCCTCGCCTCATCAGAGGTCCCAAAAGGCCCGAATTGACATGTTAGAAAGGTTTATGCACTCAAGCGCCGATGATGCAGACATAACGCAACATGCATCACTACTGCACCCCACTCCACGGCATAAAGCGAAGCCAGACTCCACAACGATGCTAAAGGAGAGGGCCATATCCTCCTGCCACGTAGACAAGCTGTCACCTGCAACCAAGAGCTTCAAAAGCTTCAATTGAAGAGCTCCAAGACTGCGACCATAATCACGGCCGTCTGCGACCATGTTGGCCAAAAGGGTAATTCGTCAAGAATTGTTTTGGTAGAGCCCGTTCTGGCAATAGGCCACAAGCCATCGTCGAGACCTCGCGTCGACTTTCACTACGCTAAGGAATCTCAACCATGGTACAGCTGCTGGCATGATTATCTTGCGAATGAGCATTGGGACCAGGCACAAGCGTAAATGGATGTTTCCCTCTCCATTACCAAAGGGGATGGACACCGCATACTTTTTTACTTTCCACCGTCCGTACCTGACTTGCAATTGCCGGATGATTAGACACATGTCATGATAACCGAGGTAAACAATCGAGACAAGCACTACACAGCTCACATACTCCTTAACTCTATCAGTTCGAATGTCAAAAGACTGCACCGCCGTTATAGAAAAATAAGACCCTTGACAGGGAGTGTTTGCCGGATCCAGAGTTGCATACACCATAGACTCCGTGTTCTCTTATTCCTCTTATTTCCTGACAACAGCCGACAGTACAACATGAACAGCTAACTAGACTTTTGACTCCAGCTTTGTGGGAGTTTCCATTCCAGGACGGCCGAGCTAGATAAGTGGTCCGAAAGAAGAATGATACACTTCAAACCTATCCAGGAGATGAAGCAGGTGCTCGAAAGCTTGCATGCTTCGACAGGAGAATAATACACTATAAATCTGCTCCCAAAAGATTAAACAGGTGTTGAAAAGCCTGCAAGCTTCGACAGAAGAATGATATACTATACATCTGCCCAGAAGATAAACCAGTTGCTTGAAAAGCCTGCGTGCTTCGACAGAAGAAGCCTTTATTATCTTCATGACCGGCAGTGACCCCCAAGCTATTACAGAGGGCCTCCAGCTCCGCTGTCTAGACAGGCTACGGGATATTTACCGGAGAGTAACCCTGCCGACAGGCATTTAAGCCTTGAAGGTCATCAAATCTATCTCGAAATGGGCCTTGAACATCATAATAAGGTATCAAATATGATAATCTCTCGGATACGTCTTACCTTATCAGCAGGGTCGCCGTCTTCTCGCTCCGTGCTTTTTGCTTAGTGGGAGAGTATCTAAGTTGCTGATAGAATTTGCACATTTGTCATCCCTCGCCATGAGGTCCCGAGCCTGATACCGCGTTCTACATCTCCAAACCAACTGATACTTCGTCGGAGCCAGCTCTTGGCATGACTGGATGTACCATCATACCCTGCCTGCCGTACTCTACCAACTGAACTATACTATACCCCTCTCCTCGCTCACCAAAAGTCTGCTCTGCCAAAAAGTTTCATCCCCACGGTGCTTGCTTGCGCACTGATAATGTCCCAGCTATGACAGCCAGCTCCTAACCCAAAGGAGCTATCAATAGAATCGAATCTCGGCATTTGCAGCGTCTTGCTTTTCACAATGGCGCAGAATATCCCGCACCTCGCTGATGCAGTATATACAATTATCTATATGCTGGCTTCATTGTTTAGTGCAGCATCTCTGATATGGAGAGTTACTTTTGTTCTGGATAAAACTATTGTTTTTATCGTACTCTTTGAGATAATGTTCTATGCCATATCTCAATATTTTCACTAGTTAGATATTTTCTGTTTCGATTGATAGTCATATCCATTGAATGAGATAATGAGATAATAAGTACTCTGGGCTTGACGCTTTCGACGGGTATCTTACTCTTCCTGTTCTCCTCCTCTTCAGGCTTTTGTTTCAAGCGCCTTTTTAGATGACAATGTAAACAACTTTTTAGATCTACGCTGCAATGGTATCTCGGTCTCGCTTTCCAATAACGTGTCACAGATCCATTCAAACATCCATATGTACACTCAATAAATCATATGCACAATCCCCCGAAGAGCGATATCTCCTCATCAACATTTTCACCCTTTTGCTATCTTATCCTCCACCACCCCCCTCCTCAACCCCCACCACTCCCCTCAATTTTCCCCCTATTAACCACAAACCCCTCCAACACCGCCACCGCCGCCCAAAGCCTATTCTCCGCCTCCCTCCACACCAAACTCCTCCCCTGATCATAAAAAACCTCATCACTAACCTCCTCCTTCTTCCGCGGCAAACAATGCATAAACCGCCACCCCTCCTTCGCCCCGCCCCTTTCTGCTAATTCTTTCGTGATCTGGAAACCTTGGAAGGCGGCTAGGCGGGTGGCTTTTTCGTGCTCCTGGCCCATGGAGACCCAGGTGTCGGTGACGAGGATGTCGGCGTTGTGGACGGCTTCGGAGGGGGTGTTGGTGGTGGTTAGGGTGCCGGGGGTGGGGGCTGTGGTGGTGGAGGAGCGGATGAGGGAGAGGATTGGGGGGGGGATGGAGTGGGTGGAGGGAGTGGCGATGGAGATGTGGACGCCGAGTTTTAGGGAGGCGATTGCGAGGTCGTATCTATCTCGTTAGTACATATGCGTGCAAAAGCCAGGGTGGATAGACGATGGATGGGTAACTTACAGAACATTATTCGCGTCCCCCACCCACGCAATCTTCAATCCTTCCAGCCCCAAACCTTTATTCTGCGCTCCCTCTCCCATCCGATTCGCATGAAACACCTCGTGTATAGTCAAGAAATCCGCAATCGTCTGCAACGGATGGAAATCATCACTCAACGCATTGATAACCGGCACGGAGCTATTCTTCGCAATCTCCGCTACATCACTATGCGGACCCACTCGTGCAAACCACGCTGATACCATCGAACTGATCACCACGGACGTATCATATAGAGATTCATTAACGCCTAATTGGATATCATCTTTCCCCAAGAACATGGGATGGCCTCCTAGAGCTGCGACGGCGCCTTCGGTACTGACGCGTGTGCGGGTAGAGCGTTTGTTGAATGTCATGGCTACTGTTTTGCCGGAGAGGGATGTGGAGAGGGAGTGGTGGAGGTGGAGACCTGATTTGAGGGTCTGTTTGTGGGTGTAGGCGTTGAGGATTAGGGTTGTTAATTCAGCGGGGGTGAGGTCGGCTATTGAGAGGAGGTGGCGAGGGGCGAAGGGGGAGGTCGGCGGGGAAGGAGAGGTAGGAGGGGTGGAGTAGGGTCGACGGCGGGGGAGGTTTTGGAGGTTTGGGAGCTCTCGAAGACATCGGATGGGGGCTCGAGTGGGAGGCATTGTGGCGGTGAATGTGGAATTTGGGAGCAGAAAAGTTACTATCTCGTAGGTGTGGAGCTTGAACTGGGTTCTGCTGGGAGGGGAGGGAGTCCCAGAGTTCTTTGGATTGTCAATTGAAGATATGGTCAATTGAAGATGGTGGGGAAAGAGATCTGAGAGTTATGCATCCAATGCCAAGACTTATGAAAGCTGGGTGAAATCGTCATCAGGTCCAGGCTGCTGCGGTGCGGGACCTTGATTGGCGATAGCATCTACAAGCGCCAACAACAACTACATTCCTTGTCCTCCACGTCTCTTTTTGCCGCCTCAATTCCTTTTGCATCTTGAGAGTCGTACTGTCTCTCCATTGCCGTTTCTTTAGCGCTGTATAGACAAATGAACCACACCACGTAGCACCATGCCCGACGAAGCAACTGAGCCGCTTCTAAGTGAAGAGGGCGCCGAGGAATCCAGGTCTGAACGACCCCAATCACAAAGATCGAAGGCATCTACGAGATCCAAACGTTCAGAAGAGTCGAGGGAATCAGACGAGTCGACTCCATTGCTGTCACGAGATGCAGGTGGAAGGGACTATGGCGACGCCCCGCCGATTCCTGGAGAGACCAACGGCGAAGCAAATTCGCCTGCTGCCTCCTCTTTAAGATCCCTGCAAGAGGGGAGATCAAGCAAGAAGAGCTCCACACGATGGCCTACGATTGTTGCTCTATCGATTATGGGCCCTGTAATTATTGTTATACTCTGCTTGGGTTTCGCAGCGCCGGCGGTGATGGAGGAGTATGCGAAGGAGGCCATGGTTTTTGAGCCTACCAATCTGTCAATCGATTCTTTCACAGCGACGGGAGTAAGAGCGAGGATACAAGGAGACTTTACACTTGATGGGTCAAGGGTGCATAAGAAACCGGTTAGGGATCTCGGTCGTGCAGGCACATGGATCGCAGGAAAAGCAGAGAGTGGAAAATCGAAGGTGCAGGTTTATTTGCCAGAATATGATGACATTCTACTCGGGACTGCGGACGTCCCGCCCATTGTGGTGGATATTAGGGATGGCCACACAACACATATCGATTTCCTGAGCGACCTATCAGCCGGCGATCTTGACGGTATACGGAGGATGGCGATGGATTGGATTGAGGGTAGGATAGGGCAGATCAGTGTAAGAGGGGTTGCAGACGTGCCGTTAAAATCAGGTATCTTTGGCCTAGGCACGCAGAGTCTTGCGCAAACGATCGTATTTAATGGTCAGTCATACTGCGATTTGTGCGAAGGGTTTTCCGCCAGGGAGTTTCAGACTGACAATTCCATTTTCTCTCAGGGAATGACATGCCCGCGATGCCTACATTCAACATAACGAAGCTCAACTTCCATGAGATCAAGTTACCCAATGAGGAAAGGGGCATGGCCGCAGATGTCTCGTTATACCTGACGAACGACTATCCAGTCAAGTTCAGCATACCACCTCTAGGCTTCGACATCTTGGTCCCGAATTGCGCGCCCGAAGAGCCGTATATTCGACTTGCAGATGCAACTACGGAGGAGATCCATGTGGAGCCTAAGAAAGATGTCAAAGTTCAAGTTGGAGGTTTCATCCGAGAATTGCCTCCAATTTTACTGGCTGTATGTCCACAAACCGAAAAGTCACCACTTGATACTCTGCTGGGAGATTACATTCGTGGTGATGAAACGACTGTCTTTGTTCGTGGCTCGGATGCACCTTCAGACGATACACCAGATTGGGTAACAGGTCTTGTCAAGAGTGTCACTGTGCCAGTCCCCTTTCCTGGAAAGACGGTGGGGAGCCTCATTCGGAATTTCTCTCTCGCGGACGTACATTTCAGCTTGCCCGATCCTTTCGCTGAGCCTGGCGCACCTGAAGCTTCACCAAGGATATCTGCGATTGTGAAAGCTCTCGTGGGCCTCCCAAAAGAGATGAACTTTCCAATTGATGTTGGTCGCGTACGTGCAGATGCAGATGTATACTATCACAAGAAGAAGCTCGGCCGCCTTGACCTGAGAAAATGGCAGAAAGCCAATTCAACTCGCATCGAGGCGCACGGTGATGTCGAGGCTGGGCTAGCGGTAGATTCAGTGGTGAAGAATGCCCCCCTGGAAATCACCGATAATGATGTTTTTCAAGACGTAGTGCAAGATTTGGTATTTGGAGGGAAGAAGGTAGTACTGGGAGTAAAAGCTGAAGTCGATGTCGAAACGGAAACGGCGCTTGGGAAATTTGTGGTTCGTGATATACCAGCAGAGGGCAAGGTGTTTGTCAAGCGTTAGTGAACCGCTTCTTTATGCAATGTATGCTAGCGATATATATGTCATCTACAATGCTGATGATCTGTGATCCAGCAATATCTGGCGGCAATCTCAAAGGCTTCTCGCCTCAGATTGGGTCTCTACGAATATTGGATACAACAAGATCAACGCTTTCTTTTGAAGCCAAAATCAACATTACCAACCCCACAGATTACTCTGCTGTGGTACCATATGTGAACATCAAGCTCCTAAGCAATGGCACCGCAATAGGCCATGCTACCGCTCGGGACGTTGCTGTCGTACCTGGTAAAAACCATAACATCCTCGTTGAAGCCCTTTGGGACCCCAAAACATCAAAAGGACGGGCTCAAGGTGCCGAGCTGCTCTCCCAATACATATCCGGTCAGTCCCCTTTCCCTGCCATCCCCATCCCCGTGCCCTATCAATCTAACGAACCTAGGTTTCAACACAAGCATAACCCTCAAAACCCACACCGGTAGCATCCCTCACCAACCCTCTCTCGGCCACGCCCTCTCCAATTTCTCAATCGACATCCCAACCCCCCAACTCACGCCTCCCAAAAACCCCAACCACGACCCCTCCAACCCCACCATCCCAGACCCCGACCCCGACCGCGATCCCAACGCGCCCAGGTTCATTGACGACGCAACGTTCCACCTCCTCACCTCCACCGCAACATTCACCCTCCTCTCCCCGCTCCCGCACTCCACTATAATCATCTCCTATTTAAACGCTACCGCATTTTACAACCACACCGAGCCTGTTGGCACGATTTTTTATGACTTGCCGTTCGAGGTGCCGCCGGGTGTAAGTGAGAGTCCGAAGTTGCCGGTGGATTGGGATATTACGGGGGTGGGATATAAGGCTATAAGAGAGGCGGTAGGGGGGAGGTTGAAGTTGGATGCGAGGGCTGATGTTGTGGTTGGGGTGGGGAAGTGGAGGCAGAAGGTGTGGTTTCTGGGGAGGGGCGTGGGGGCTGGGGTAAGTATATAAAGGATAGATTTAGGAGAAAGGGGAAGTGGTGGAAATGACGGGCTTGAGAGGGGCTTGGTGGAGATATAGGTAATATGACTGAAATATGGAGCGGGCTACTGGGCTACAAGATATATCTTTGCGATTGTATGGCGTTGAGAAGTTCAGCAGTACACGGTGGTCGCTTCATATATTGCGAAATACAGTTCCTGTCATGTACGAGGTCGATAAGATTTCTCAATGTCTGCCACGGTGGCAGCAATATCTACATATCATGCAATTCCATCTACTTTCCAATCGAGCCACCTTCAAGATCCCCATATGTAAACGCCATCGCTAGATTGGGGAATATCGGAGCAGACCATTTTTGATTTCTATCCCGGAGGAAGGGTGCTTGCGTCTACCAAGTCGCCTGCATCACGCTCAATATCCTCGCTCGCAGCCTGCAGAGGTGATCGAGGCATAGCCATGAGACCTGTACGTGCGCACTCCAGGATGCCGAAGGGGGCGATGAGTTTTAAGAAGGCGTCTATCCTTGCGGGTTTCGCGGACCTATTGAATACATATTAGAATGAGATGGTCCAGCCATTGACTAAAATACTTATACTTACACTTCTACAATGCAATTCTTCGTACTTATATCCAACACCTTCCCGCCAAATTGATGTGTCAAATGCGTGACATGAGTCAGATGTTCGTGCTTATGCCTCAAAGCCTGACTAGCTGCCAGCTTATTAGGGTGATAATCATTACCATTCCCTTGCTGCTCCCTTGGCTCTTCCGCTGCCGCGGCTGCCTCCGCTGCCTCCGCTTTCGTCTTGCCTTCCACGGTTATCCCTCTGTGATATGCGGACAGATCTGCGTAGTGTTCAGGTCCCAGCAATGAGACTTTCGCGAGCAGGAGCTCCCTCTGCACAAGAGGGGCTGCAGTGTAGTCTAATACGGCCCAAACGGGGACCAAGTCTTCTAATTGCCGCCTTGCTTGCTCGACAACACCATCTTGACCCGTTAACACGATGGTCATGCGCGATAGATCTTCCACGTCCGTGTTACATACCACCAAGCTGTCAATGTTGAAACCCCGCGCGGCTAAGATTCCGGACACACGAGATAGGACACCGGGTTCATTCTGGACGATACAATTGAGTATATGTCGCTTAGGAGGAAGCTGTGAAGGTAAGGGCGTTTCGTAGAGGATCGAGGAGACGGCAGCTGGTGCAGACCATGCGGGGAGCGACTCGGTAACTGGGAGAGGATTAATGCGACGGTGGAGAGCTTTGTAGGCGATTGCGGAGGTAGAAGAGGAAGTAGATTGGGTTCTTCGAGGAAAAATTTGTCTAGATGTTCGGCATAATGGTTGATTGGGCGTGAAGCGTGAGGATATGGAGGTGAGGGTGCGACGGGCGGCCATAGTGGCCTGTAGTACGTAGACTTGTGCAGCGCAGTATAGAATCGTGAGTATATTGTTTTCAATGGGTTGTAGATTTTATTTTATCAGTTTTCTATAAATATTTAAAGGCGATCTACAGTGTCTGCTTTTTCCTCAAATAGTGGGCCGAACCCGGGGTGCATGGCGCTAAGCCTTACGAGGCGCGGAGGATACTCCACCGTCATCGAACTACCATTTCTCGAGCAATTGCACGAATATCCATCAACAGACAAGGTAGGACTGTCCTAAGAAAGCGTTAACGGCAAGATGTGGTGGTGTTGACGATATAGATGCTCTCACGTACGGCAATCCGGGCCTCGAAGGCACCATCAATGATCGCCAGTCGTGGCTTTCGAACCTCCGCTGCACGCCTCTCAAGTCCCTATCATTATCCTGAAGGTCCTCTAAGCGGTATTCCTTTCAACCCTAAGACCAAGTATTTCGCCATACGGTACTGGGGAACCATGGGTATGTGACAAGAGTCTGCTAGTGAGGACCATCTGGCTAATTGGAGACAGCTTTTTTCTTTAGTTTGCCATTCGGCCTTGCTGGTAGGATTCGCCGCTGGATAAGCTATGGCTCCGGTACTAACATTCTACAGTCTGGCAAACGAAGAAAAACAAATAGGTCTGTTGGTCGCTTGGGGGACTGGGGTCAAGACACATACATTTGGGATTTTAGCGTGATTGGGAGGAAGTGGGCTCTTTATTCACTGTGTCCCTGATGTAAATATACAAGCGTTATTAGTCGACATTGAACTCATCCGTACCAAATCAAAGAGCACGTTTCTACGTGGCTTAAACTTGAGTATCCATACTGCACCTGAAAGTTTGATGCCAAGACTTTCGCAGGCTTTAAACACAAAAATCTTCTAACCTTCGTAAATGCAATGCGTGCTAGCCCATAGTTGAAAATAATAAATTAAACTTACACAGAGTGATGCGGAACCTGAGAAATATTCATCGCTCTTTAGTAAAAAGCCCACCGGGGTTAGAGCTAACAGCATCTGCGTGGGACGTAGCAAGCGATAGCCTTGTGTGCGCTTTTGGGCCTACAAAAGACAATGTGCTTCTCGAACTAAAACGCTGGAAGAAGTATGAAACGACACTGCAACCCATCGCGTCCTGGGATGCACCGTGTTCACTACCAGATCTTGAGTGTGACCGGATCTTAGACCTCAAATACTTTTCAGATTCCCTAACAGCATGTCTTGTCCTAGCCGGTGGCGATCTCATCATTGTTCGAGAAGAGCCACAGCCAGGTGAAGAGAAGATTGAAATTGTAGGATCTGTCGATGCCGGTATTTCGGCTGCAGCATGGTCTCCTGATGAGGAGTTGCTTGCCATTACTACGAGAGCGAATACTTTGCTTTACATGACCAGGGAATTTGAAGGCGTGACAGATATAACGCTTACGGCTGATGACCTCAAGGTATCCAATCATGTCTCTGTTGGCTGGGGAAAGCAAGAGACCCAATTCAAAGGGAAGAAAGCCAGAGCACTACGGGATCCAACAATGCCCGAGAAAGTAGATGAAGGAATCCTAAGTCCATTTGATGCAAAAGAGACTACCATCAGCTGGCGTGGAGATGGTGCCTATCTTGCAGTGAACAGCATCGAATCAGAGACTCGCCGAGTCATACGTGTCTACTCCAGAGAAGGCATTCTTGACAGTGTTAGTGAGCCTGTTGATGACCTCGTAGGTGCTCTGAGCTGGAGACCGGTAGGAAATCTCCTAGCTGGCATACAGTATTCAAATGATCGTGCCAAAGTGGTCTTCTTTGAAAGAAACGGCTTGCGTCATGGCCAATTTGAATTGCGGCTTAGCAAAGAAGAATTGCAGGATTCGGGTTCTGTTGTCTCACTGAAATGGAACGTTGACTCTTCAGTGCTCGCTGTCTGTTTAAAGGATAGAATACAATTGTGGACTATGGGAAATTATCATTATTATCTTAAGCAAGAGATTTTCACCCTGTCGGACGAGCCATCGCAGGACCCAGCTCTATTGAGTTGGCATCCAGAGAAACCTTTAACTTTCACATTGAGCTCTGAAGGTGAGACTGCGTGCGACGTCATTAAAAGGATCGGATTTCTCACCATGTTTGAATAGCTTGTATTCAGAGGTTCGCATACGCATCGGTAATCTCTAGGGGTCCCACATCGCCGCCAGATGACTACGGTATAGTGGCAGTCATTGATGGCAGTAAGTTGTTGGTATCTCTGCGAATATGCCTGCTAACTCTGGGCAGAATGCCTCAAAATAACAGCAATGCGCCTTGTGAACGTACCACCGCCAATGGCCCTCCATGAGATCGCCCTAGAATATAACGCTGTCGACGTCGCAGTGTCTGGCTGCATTCGACATGAAGGTTCCGATGCTATGATGATTGCAGTCTTACATCGTGAAGGCTACGCTCTATATATTTGGACCCTGGGCTCTAAAGCACACAACGCGCCATGGATTTCTTCAACTCAAGATTTGTCTATAAAAGACATATCTTCGGGAATGATGAATTTGCAGATCTTTTGCAGCAGGGAAGGTTCCGTTGTTTGTCTTTCCAATGATTCTGATATGCCTGCGATCTGGCGCCTTGAACATAACGTATCTGGCCCAACTTATGTTTCCGAGCGTGGCAGAAGAATTGAGGGCATTGTCAGCCCAGGATCCCGATCAGGTCCGCCAATTTATCTTATACCTAACCAAAATGATCCTGCTGGGATCGAGGACAGAGCTTTGAATGGTCTCACCAAATCTGATGAACTAGATCTCTCTTTTTTCCGCTCTTCTCATTCCGTCGTCGAAGCAACTGCCTGGCAAAAGAAGGAACACGTACCTACGAATGAGCTGACCAATGGTGTGAGTACACCGGCGGCAAAAGACGTCGTCTTCAGCCTTTCTGAAAGCGGGACTTTGTTTGCCAATGAACGCCGCCTAGTCAGGAGTTGTACATCGTTCTTGGTAACACCTCTACTCTTGATCTTCACTACCAGCCAGCATCTCTTGAAATTTGTACACTTGGTGGATGACATTGATGGTAGGCATAAAATTCTGCTATCGATGGATTGCGCTAACACAGTACAGCGCTTGAGATACCACCAGACACTCCTGAATCGGATGAAAGATGCCGTAGTATTGAACGTGGAGCCCGCCTTGTAACAGTTATGCCATCAATCTTCGCTTTAGTTATGCAGATGCCTAGGGGCAACTTGGAGACTATTTACCCTCGAGCATTGGTACTTGCTGGGATACGAGACAGCATCAACAAGAAAAAGTACAAGAAAGCATTTTTGGCTTGTAGAAAACAGAGGGTCGATATGAACATTCTGCATGATCATTTCCCTCAACAATTTCTTTCGAATGTTGGCTTGTTCATTGATCAAGTACAGAAGGTGGAGCATATTGACTTGTTTCTTTCCCAGCTCAGGTGAGCTCATTGCTTCTCAGCTGTTGGTCCCGGCTGATCGTCTATAGGGAAGAGGATGTATCTAAAAGCATGTACAGGGAAACGCTTAACAATGCTACTGAGTTCTCAGAACAACATCAGGCCGACTCATTCGACACCAAACATTCTAAGGTTCATCGCATTTGTGACGCTTTCCTGGATGCTTTGAAAAATCTTACAACATCCCATTTTCAGAACGTTATTACAGCCCATGTTTGCAAATCGCCTCCTGATCTTGATGCCGGTCTAAGTCAGATCGCAGGGCTTAGAGGTAAGCAGCTTATGTTAGTCCGATTCCAGACCTCTACTGACCCACTACAGGGAGGAACCCTGAGTTGGTGGACGGGGCGATAGAGCATATTTGCTTTCTGGCCGACGTCAACCGCCTCTGCGATAATGCTCTTGGGCTCTACGACCTTGAGCTGGCTTTGTTGGTGGCTCAGCAGTCTCAAAAGGTAGGCCAGATAATCTCAATTTTGAATGTGGTGCTTAAAAATGGCTAGGACCCTAAAGAATATCTTCCATTTCTGCGAAATCTGCAGTCAATGGAACCGCTTCGGCGGCAGTTTTCCATTGACAATCACCTCGGTCGATTCCAGAAAGCTCTACGACATCTTTGTGACCTTCATGCGTTCGAAGAAGTTAAGTTATATGCTGTAAAGCATAGTTTATACGCCGAAGCTCTCGATTTCTACCGCTATCAAGATGACAAGCTCAAGGAGATCATGAAGCTGTATGCAGACCACCTCCAATCTAATGGTAATTTCAGGGATGCCGGCATTGGTATGAAAGGATCTCTGTGTTCACTTCAGCTGTTGCTAAACCATCGTAGCCTACGAGTACCTCCACGACTACACCTCAGCAAGCGAATCTTACCGTCAAGCCCATCTTTGGAAAGAGTCCCTCTCCTGTGCGAATTTGATCCCCCTCGAAGCCCCTCAACTCCACTCTCTCGCCCACTCGCTCGCAGACACCCTCATCGAATCAAAAGTCCACTTCTCGGCCGCCACAATCCACCTCGACTATCTCTCCAACATCCCTACCGCAGCCCGCCTCTTCTGTAACGGCTATTACTTTGCCGATGCCCTCCGCATCATCGGCCTGCACAATCGAACCGACCTCCTCGAATCGGTCCTCGATGTCGGCCTCGTAGAAGGGATGGCCTCCATGACCGAGCTTCTAGCCAACTGTAAAACACAACTGATAAAGCAAGTTCCCCGCATCCGCGAGCTCCGCACAAAGAAAGCGGAAGATCCGTTAGCTTTCTTCAATGGTGATGCCACTGAAGGCACTGATATCCCTGACAATGTCTCCCTCGCGCCCACAGATGCCTCGACGACTGGTGGCTCGCTATTCACACGGTACACTAACCGTACCGGCACTGTTGGGACGAATGCAACAAGGAAGACATCGAAGAATAGGCGGAAGGAAGAGAGAAAGAAGGCCAGGGGAAAGCAGGGGAGTGTTTACGAGGAGGAGTATCTGGTCAATAGTGTTGGGAGACTTATTGAGAGAATCAATCTAGTCAATGAGGAGGTAGAGAGGTTGATTGTTGGATTGATGAGACGGGGGATGAGGGAGAGGGCAAGGGCGGTGGAGAATGCAATGGTAGAGGTTGTAGAGCTTTGTGGGGATTGTGTGGGGGAGGTGTTTGCTGATGTAGAAGGGAAAGGCGGGATTGAGAGGAAAGAAGGTGACGAGGAGAGGTCGAGGGGTGGGGATCGGGTGTTGTGGGATGGCTTGGAGGAAGAGAAGAGAAGGGAGGTGCCTGTGGTCAAGGGCTTCAAGAGGCTTTCGCTGCTTGGTGGGTAATGTTTGTCATCGAGCCCCAACCTGCTCTCTCAATTCGGTCTATAGCTCTTCTCACCTCAGGACTTTTCGGGTATATAGGAAACAAAACCACCAGCAAATCGTCACACCTCCACAGGCTCCCCCTTCTCATCAATCAAATGCTCCTGCACACTAATCGGCCCCTCCCCCACCCCCGTCATAATAACCCTACTAACCCCCTCCCTCAACCCCTCCTCCACCCTCTCATTCATCTTCCTCAACCCCTCTCCACAACCCCCCTTCCACCCCTCCTTCCCCACCAAACAACTCCCCAAAAAACCCTCCAGCACCTCCCACTCCCTCTCCAAATAATAAACCACACAATTCGGCCCCGCATCAAACGTATACGTCGCCACCGTCCTCCCCACCCTCTCATTCACCATCTCCACCGCCCTAATCGCCCACCGACTCGTCTCATTCAGATAAAAAATAGGCGGATCCGTATCCAAACACGTCGCATGAAAAGAATTACTCTCCCGTCTCGTCACCCGCGCAAACGTCTCGAAATCCCTCCCCATAATCGCCTCCTCCATCTCCTTCATCCGCTTCGGCACTACCTCCTTCGCCCTCGTGTTGAATAATTCGGACGTCCGAACCGTCGTCTGCATTCCTTCCGTACTACTGACATCCTTTTGCTTCGCGCTCGCTACGAGAATCAAGGCCCGCATCTCTGGCCAGTGGGATCGTGGCGCGACTAATCGCGCACGGCTATCCGTTCCGTCTGAGCGTGTCCCGGCATCCCATGCTACGTAACCGCCTAGCAGACTGCGGCATGCGGAGCCGCTGCCCTGGCGGGCGATGAGGGAGAGCTCGGTCGGCGACTGCGAGAGGGCATAGAGATCAGCGATGGCGCGGACGAGGGCAGCGAAACCGGCTGCAGAAGAGGCGAGGCCGGCGGCGGTGGGGAAGTTATTTGTGCTGGCAAGGCGGAGGGGGTAGGTTGATAGTTTTGGGAGAGAGGGGTCGGTGGATTCGAGGGCGGCGCGGAGGGAGCGGAGGGAGCGGAGACAGGCGAGGGAGCGAGGGGTGGTGAGGGGTTGGGGTTTGCCGTTTAGGAGGAGGGAGTCGGGGGCGGAGTAGGTGGGGGAGCAGGAGGCTGTGGTGTGGGTTTTAAGGTCGGATTGGGAGAGGGTGATGGAGAGGGAGGAGTTGGTGGGGAGGTTGAGGGTGGGGTCGCGTTTGCCCCAGTATTTTATTACGGCGATGTTGACGGGAGCGGTGGTGCTGGCGCGGTAGATTATTTGGTCGGAGGAGGTCATGGTGGTGGTAGGGTGAAATTCCTGGAAGGGCGTGAATGCTGGGAGTGGTGGCGTGTTGTGGATGTAGGTTTATGTGGCCGTCCCCTCAAATCGTGAGTGAGAGCTCAATCAGAAGCAGAACACCTCAAATGGACATCATGTTCTTATATAGCCTCAAAACATCTTTTACATCTTCGGCAGAAATCCGAATTAGGTTCTCCCGAGATTGCTACCACCAGATTGTGACTATAACGCCGAGACGCTATTTTGGTTTGGCGTCCGAATGTTCTAAAGCGATGTGCTTCTCGGTAGCATCTGCAAGAAAATGCTTTGGCATGTTATCCTTCCGACATAGACGGATACTGGAATTAACGGCAGGGTAACTACTTTACAGCCTTCGATAATATCTAGTTCTAACCCTCAACCAAAACCACTTTTAACAGCTCTTATTGAACCTTGACAGATATTGATATGGTAAGTTTACTACTCTGAGGCTCAGTTTAAGACCTGCTTCTTAGGGCAGATAACTTGGAAAGAGACTATTCAACCTGATATCCCAATCCGAATCATGGCTATTCAGGGAGCTTCAAGTTCGATGGCGGTCAATTGCTGCTTTTCAAGATGCATTGGTATCCTTGAAAAGCATCTCCAAAAACGGTCCCTCTCAGCAATAGCTGTTGCAGATTCGCCAAAGCTGAGCAGCTTTTCGATTATTTGGTATCCTTTAGAGATGGCCACATCAATTGGTGTCTTCCCTGGTCCATCAGGAGCCTCTACCGCTGATCCATGTTGGAGTAGTAGGAATGCGATTGCTTCATGCCCCTCTTCGACAGCTAACATCAGTGGTGTTTTGCCGTGGTTATTTCTAGCCTTTACACCTGCGCCATGTTCTAGGAGTAAGACTACGAGACCCTGATGTCCTCCTGTCACCGCCATCATAAGTGCCGTCAACCCGTCTTTGTCTGTCAGACTTGTGTCGACGCCTTTCTTTAGGAAGAGGTGTACGATGGCCTCGTGGCCACGAAAGACGGCAGTTAGGAATGGAGATGACCCATCCTTGTCCTGGTAATTCACGTTGATATCCCGCCGTCGAAGCAGCAGCTGCATAAGGTCCTTGTGGCCACCTTGGGCGGCCATGTGGAGCGCTGATCCAGCCAGGTCAAGTCCAGTCGAAGACACTCGGTTGAGAGTAGCACGATATTGCAAGAGCAGCTGCACCACATCAGTGTGGCCACCTTCAATTGCTACCTCGAGCGCAGATCTACCGGAGTTGCCAACTTTGTCGGGGTCCGCTCCGTAGTTCAACAGCTTGGCTACCATTATCCGACAACCTTTTGCTGAAGCCTCACAGAGTGTATTAGGAAAGCCTTCCCTTGCCAAACCCAATATCAACATCATCAGCACGTGCTCGTGGCCCCCTTGGACAGCCGCAACGAGGGGACTGCCATAGAAGCCGTTATGGGTGTTAAACTCTGCTTTATGTAGGTCTAAAAGGACTACTAGCCAGCCATGCCCGTTATATGCGGCAGCTTGCAAAGGGGTTCCATAGTAACCCGAAGAAGAGTTGACGTCCGCACCACACTCTAGCAAGCGACCCGCCACCTTGTAGTGGCCGTTGTAGCAAGCGGCTTGCAGGGCGGTACCGTAGAAGCCAGAGACAGCGTTCACGTCCGCACCTTCATCGATCAATTCATTGATGACTAGCCAGTTGCCTCCGTATGCCGCTGCTTGTAATGGCGACCCAAAGAATCCTACGCTATTCTGATGTTGATCTCCACTTAGAAGTAGCTTCTGGGCCATTGTTAATGGGAAGCAGAGAAGAGGTCAATGTTGCAATGTCTGTTAGTCAAAGAGCATGAAAAGAAGGTCAGGAGCAACACGGCGGCACTTAAGCAAGGCAGCAGCCTGGCTCTCTAATTGTCACACCTTCTGCAGCGCGTCGGTACCCAGTCATGAGCAGGCCCGGAAAATCCCCCCGACAGGCTGAGACACCGCGTGCGTCCGTAAAAGGATTGCTAAATTAAGAACCTGGTTTCGAAAACATTCTACAATTTTGCAAGCAATTATCTGATAAAATAAACGTGAATGCAATACCGAAACCAGACAAAGTCAGCAATACCTTCCGACAGATCCAGCCTTTCTAAACTTATCACTAAGACCCTTGTGCAAGTGCAGTATTGTTTTAAGCTAATTATAGTTTATTCCATTAGGTAGTTAACAAAAATTATCGACATACTCAGATTCAGCTCGGTTCCATTAAAGCCTTTCTAAACTTATCATCGAGACCCTTGTGGAACTCTGATTTGTGTAAGCCAACAAGAGATTATCCTATTAGGTAGTTGATACAAAGTACTGACAAACCCAGATTCAACTTGGTTGCATTAAAGTCTTCCCAATCTTATTATCAAAATCGTCATATAATCTCGGTATCATGTTAAGCTAATAATAGATCATTCTGTTAGCTAGTCAAGAATAAGATACCGATAGACTTAGATTAAACTTGGTCATATTAGAGCCTTTCTAATCTCATTATCAAGACCCTTATACAACTCTGGTGTTATGTTAAGCCAAGTATCAATGATTTACTCTGGTAGTTAATACAAAACACCAACAGTCTCAGGTTCAGCTTAGTGCTGATAAAGCCTTTCTAATCTTATCATGGAGACCCTTGCGCAGCTCTAGTACTACATTAAGCTAAGTTTGGATCATTCCAATAAGTATTTAATACTAAAATACCGATAGCATCTACGACTTTAGTCAGCCGCGACATTTGCATTACTGGCAGCAGTACACGAGGCCCATAAAGATATAGCGTCACTGCTTATCAAGTACGGAGCTTTTCTTGACGAAAAGTGTGACAGTAGCCTGAATATTGGAGCATTAACACTCCACATGGCCGTCGAAGGGAGGCACACGGACCTCGTGCGGTTGCTACTCAAGTGGCCTTGCATCAACACAAACCTACCAAACGAGGAAGGGCTAAGCCCGCTGATGATAGCCGTCAGCCACGGCCACACTGACATGGTACGGGCTTTTTAGCATAGAACAGACATTGTATTAACAAATTTTACTCGAAAACTTTTAAATTCAATAATTTTTCAATGATTTCTTGATAAGTTTAAGTTAAATGATGAGACTTTTCTGCTGTGAAGGAGAATTTATAAGTTTATGAAGGTTGGCTTTAAGCCGTAGGGGTGTCAATGTTTATGTCTCCCACGAGATTACCCAGCCCTGGACTACCTTAGTGCTGTACAAGTGTTTTGCAATCTCGGCGAAACTTCGGTCTGTTACTTGTTCCATCTGGAGACTAGACATTTAATCTCAAGCAGTAGATACAGATACACACAAGATGGGCAACACATCCTCAACCCCAGTCCAGCAAGCCCCATCCTCTCCCCTACCCTCCACCTGCCCAGTCGACCCCTCAGCCCGCACAGCATGGCTCGAAGCCGCCGCAGAAGCCCGCAACAAACCCACTCCCCCATCACCACCCTCCCCATCCACAACCACAACCACAACCCCGCCTCCCCCTCGATTACAGAACCAAAAATCCCTCGCCTCAGACCGCGTAATAAGTTCCATCCCGCGCGCCCCCCTCTCCCCCTCAACAACCACCCCCTCTCCGACCTCTCCGCCCTCCCCCTCCCCCTCCCTCTCCTCCACTTCAAACTGGATCTACCCCTCCGAAAAAATGTTCTTCGAAGCCATGAAGCGCAAAAACCACACCCCCCACGCCTCCGACATGGCCACCGTCGTCCCCATCCACAACGCCGTCAACGAGCGCGCATGGTTCGAAATCAAAAACTGGGAAAAACGGTTCGCTAGCGGGCAGAATGAGAAATGTAATGGGCCGAAGCTGCGGAGTTTTAGTGGGGATAGTAGCAAGTTGAGTCCGAAGGCGAGGTGGAATTCGTTACTGGGGTATGAGACGCCGTTTGATCGGCATGATTGGGTGGTGGAGAGGTGTGAGGGGGAGGGGGTGGAGTATGTGATTGATTTTTATAAGGGGAGGGGGGGCGGGTTGAGTTTTTATTTGGATGTGAGGCCGAAGTTGAATAGTTGGGAGGGGTGGAGGATGAGGTTGGGGAGGTTAGTGGGGTTGTGAAGGGGAAGGGAAGAGAGAGAGGGTTGTTGGGGGAAATGTACATTGTAATGTTAGCAAGATATATGGGTACACGCTCCATTCCGAAACGCCAAATGCTCGTGTAAAAGACGATATCCTGTCGATGATCCTGAACGCCGTTGCATTCCTCCCTGCTTTATCCTGGCAATACCACGGCCAGTATGACGATGGTGAATACAATGGCGAGTATAACCAATAAACAGCAAGCCTTTCCTCTCGCGCTCTTCTGATACCGATTCGCACTCCTCAACTCCAAGTCCGCATGCCGTGTATCCGTAGCCACGTTCTCCACATTCCCTGCGATCGTATCCAACTGTCCACCTTGCTCATGTACGATATGCGCTACATCTCTGAACAGCTCATTCAGTTCTCCAACACTCTGCTCAATATTCCGTATCTCAGACTCTCTTTCTACTATTAGCGAGTCCTGGAAGTCGACCTCGTCTTGCGATGCTAGGCGTAGCTGGTCTTGTTCTTGGAGTTGCGACTGTTGTTGTGAGGGACTATCGGAATAGGGGGCTGAAGAGTCGTTGGATTCGAGAGCTGTGCGAGCCGCGGTCGCGGACGCGCGCTGCTTTTCAAGGGCGAGCCGTTGGATAGATTGGAATTCGGTGCCTGAGGCTTGGAATTCCCGTGAGAGTTTCTGCTGGGTGTATTTCTGGGATGCCTGTCCATGAATCCTATCAGCGGTAGCTTGAAAGACTTGCAAATAGTGGAGATACACTGAGATCTTCCCAAGTCGTTAACTTCTTGACGCCTTCACCAACTTCTTTGAAGCCATCTCTCGCTTCTTCCAGCAAATCATGCACCCGTTCTCTAACCCGCTCTGTGTCGCGCTTGGTACCTAAAAGATTTATTTGCTGGGATAGTCGACCGATCTTGGATGTGAGTGAGAAGAGCTGTTCCGAGAGCTGTTCGCTGAATCGACTGAACTCTGGATCGTCTCGGTATTCTGGGTCGTCACTTCGGCGGTATGTGGTAGGCTGTATTCTTGTTAATCTAAGAACATTGTCCAAGGTTCTGATCCGTTACCTGTGACTCCAGCGCCGGTGACCTATCGAATGACATACTGAGCAGAAGTGTAAGGGATGAGAGACTGCCTATCTGACAGTATGATGCTATCTTACAGAACGCTGGTGCCTGTCTAAACCGTTGACGTTGACACTAGCTGTTTACAGCACTAGCGTGGTTTACTGATAAAAGCCCTCACAGTCCTTAGCCTTCCTTGCAGTGGATCACCATCGTTCTTAATGCACCATTTACACGTTTTTGGGGCTTTTGTGCCAGTTGCATGTTTGCATTTGCGAATTGTACACCATAATAGCGTGAAGGACACTTAGCTACTGCCAACAAGCATCTCCCAAGCAACCCTTGGGTTGGTAAATTAAATGGACCTCTCATATGGCAATTCAAGTACTGCAACGTATATCTCCGTTTCTGCAGGTTTGAAGGAATAGGTACATCCCTGCTGCTTCCGCTTCCAATCTGCTGCTGCATTTCCGTACTCTTCTGAGCTTGCTTCTTTCGATTCTACCACCATAGTAGGATGAGTAGAACAGTCATCATGAGGAAATCTAGGAAGGTGCCTTTTTTGTTGCCATCCCGAACAGGTCTATGTAAGTCAGCATCGCCAGCTTTCACACTGCTGTTCCGCGCGTCGATGTCAATACCATCTTCATAAAGCAACTCCAGGACATCCTACTCCTACTCTCTCTCCACAGCTCGCGACAGCAGCATTCGTCAATAATTATCTTCCTAGGTAGTAGTAATGTTCGTCAGCTTCATCAACGCATTCGTCTCCTTCAGCTCTTTTAGTATCTCCATTAACAGGTCTATTTGCACCATTGCTTCGAACCCATTCACATGCTCCCTTTTTCCCGTGCGCTCTCGCTCGGATTTGAAGTTGTCCATCGTTTCCTTCTTTCTTTCCTCCCGCCTTCGCTCAGACAATTCGTATCTGATTACGAGTCTTGTTAAGCTATCCTGAATTATCCCATCTACAGTATCATTTGCTTGTCTATCGTGAGCAGCGTCTGACATAGAGTAAACTCCGTAGCAGAATATTAAACTAACAAGATAGATGAAAAAGACATCCCTGTTATCGTCCGGTCCTGCCAAGTCGTCCAAGGCCCGTGTCCACATGAAGCCAAGGTATACGCCAAAGCCTATCAGGAGGAAATACAAAGAAGCGGAAAGTAGCAATCCGGGTGCAGACACTATCAGCACGGACGATGGAGCAGGCACTAAGCTTCTGACAAGGAGCTTGGCAAGATTCTGCCCTTGGTTGTTATTCTGCCCTTGGTTTTTATTCTGCCCTTGGTTGTTATTCTCCTTAATATGGTCGTGGGGACCTTTACTGTCGCCTCTTATCCATGCCCTCACCCTGTTCCCCAACAACAGATATCCCAGTGTCAAGACTTGGTTGTTGCCATAAAAGACAGCCAGTAGACTGGAAATGAGGCTGAATATCCAAGAGGCACGAGCAACCCAGTGTGTCTGACTTAGGCTTGGTAGAGTGAGTGCAATAACAGCAATGGATGCGATGATGGTGCCCTATATCGAAGTCATGGTCTGTATTTTGGTTCTCCAACTTGAGATACACACGGCAATCCCGATCCTCAAAATCTCCGCCTCGATCGTTCTCTTATATTCCCGTGCAGCTGGATCGTATGTTCTGTAGCGACCCCAAGCGCCACCTGAACTGCCAGGGTCGTCTGGGTCATCTGGGTCCCCGTAATCACCGGGACCAGGCCTACCGGGCCTGCCCAACAATTCAGCTTGCATCTTCCACACTGACTTCCTCCCAAATGTCGCCAGGACAACGGCCGGTGCTGCCCCATAGACTTGACGCCATGCTCTGATATCGTTGATGTTGACGTACAGAACCTTATAGGCGGTGTTACCAATGCTCAAAAGATTTGTGGCACCTTCCTCTTTCGTCTGAAACCCCTTTAGAGAATGAACCTGATATTCATTTGATTCTTTCCCTAATGCTTCGCGCAGCTTTTGGGCTAGGCTGATATTATTGGTTGAGCCCGTTCCCTTCTCATTGTGCGCATTACTAGCTCCGCTTCCCTCGGATGTAGGAGACTTGCTTTCCAGAGGAGCAGTGGTACTAGGTGGCTCTCCAGCCACGATAGCGCGACTCATGTTAAGATAATCAAGAATAAAATGCCTTCGTTTTTCTGATTTAACAGAATGACTGAAGTTATGGGCAATCGATATATAGACAGCGATATATGAATGAATATCCTATCCAAAGGGCTACAAACCGTCTTGAATCGTCACGTAAGCTTGGTAGGTGTAAGGCTAGATGTGCGCATGTCCTACCGTTTGAGATTTGGCTGGAAAATTTGCTTATTCGTCTACCTAGGAGCGCAGGGTGACTTTATCTATTCCATATGGTAGGCTCGGCATTCGTACAGGCTAATGCCACGATGCCTGATAGACACGTGGTCGATTATTACACGTTCCTACCACATTTGGAAGAGATCACTGGTACATGAATGTCCTGTACTCTCTGTATTGAGATCCTCGGGTTTTTATATTAGTACTCCATTTTGAATTAAATAAGTAGCAGTTAACACGCGGAGGCTCAAGATGAATATGTTACAGGTCGAAGTGCGGATGTCACCGGCTCTTTCTCAAGAACGGGGCGGAAGAACGGTATACCAGTGAATGGATCTTACTATTTTTCGGGTTTCCGGCACACCTGCATACTGATCCTGCAAATTCATAGAGCTGACTGTCTTGTGCATTCAGCTTATAAGCTAGAAATTTAGCGTCCGACGGAATACAACAGCAAGCGACCAGAGGTCAATCCAGACTCCCCAATTCTTTTCTATCAGCGCATTCGGATCGGAATGCTAGTGGACATTCGAATCCTATTCCGTGACCTAGTAGTCAGGATTCATTGGGTTTAGAGAAGCTTTGAATAAGTAGGGTGGTTGTTCTTTTAAGATAATGGAATTTGCTGGGGAAATGTTTCAACAGCGGAGCTTGAATTGGGTACCTGCATAAAAGCAAAGTCCGGTGAATCATATGTCGAGGCGAACTTCCAGACTACCAGTGTCCATAAGACTCGGACACGTAGCTACCCAGCCACAGCTGCAAGAACCTTTGAAGTGAAGACGCGGAAGCCTTAGTAATAGCCAAATCCTTGTCGTCGGACCCATTGTTGGTGATACGTCGAATAGTCTCGGGCTCCTGACAAGCCTAGCTCCCCAGCAACGTTGACATAGCCTTCGCCGTTGATTTGGCCTGAACTCTTGACCCGCTTGATAGATTCCTCGTCTCCTTGCCATGGTGTACGGCTGCAGGCTAGTGAGACAGCATCTCCAAGAATATAAACATCGAACTTACCAGTAAATGCAGCTTACTCCGCTTCCGGACTTGCTTTTGGCCCATTGCTCGAAACACGTACGGTGGATGTTGTTTCCACAAGCTGCTTTACACCATACTATCTCTTCATTTTCGGGCTCAAACTCAGTGAAGCAGATGGGGCAATCGCCTGAGACTTCTTTGCGGTTAGATGGTGAATTAGATGAAGCTGAGGTTTCGGATGAAGTAGGTGCAGGAGCAGCTGCAAATATTTCGCGTAGTTCCTTGATATTCATCAGTGGAGATAGAGACATTGAGTAATAGGATGGGCCATACGGAGGACAGAAATGCTAGCTGGTATTGGAGATGCTCTGGGGCTTTGAGAACATTGTGAAGTACCTGAATGAGAAAGTCAGAAGGAACTCGAGCTGAAAATTACTCAAGGATGCCCTACGTAGACGATATGCTTGCACTGATTGCCCTTGCGGTTATCTGGACAGGTACAGCTTGGTAATTGATTGATGGTAATGCTGTAGATGTTGCCCGTGGTGCCAGCCATTTCAATAGTCTCTTCTGGATTGTCCCCAGTGCCGCCGCGAGTTCTATCGATCACGAACATTCTGAAACCTGGATGAGCGATATTAAGGTGGAGGGGTAACCTTACTCACCTCTGCGTCGTTGCTCTATGTAGCTTCTCCAGATATGAACCCGGAGCATGGTCACGAAATCGCTTTAGCCTCTTTTCCTCAACTTTGGCCTTTTGTGGGCTGGCCTTCTTCTTCTTAGGAGAAGGTTTTGCCATTTCAGCTTCTTCCTCCGCCATCAAGTCGACGACGGGCTTTGCCTTGCTTGGCGTAGCTGTGGCGTCTCTCTTACGCTTCCTTGTCATCGGCCCACTTGCGGAGGTCAACTCATCCTTCTCTGGGTCTTCTCTTTTCTGTTCAGACGCATCCACTTTCTTCGAGATACCCATACTTTTCCGCGCAGGCTTGAATTATTGATGTATCTTCGAAGTTGAACAACGATTGGCAACAGAGATGGTTTCCAGATAGTTTCACCAAGCTCGTATTCACTATTACCTTCAAAATGCTTTACTAGTATCTAGCAGAATGATAAGCACAAATTACGAGGTAGTTGATAGTGGATGGAATATATGTTTTCAAGACTTCATTACAACGTTGTTACCATGTAAACAACATTTCGGTTAAGATGATGTCACGCGCAACCGGAGCAATAGCCCTAGCGCTAGCCGAATAGGGCAATAGAATGCAAGACCCCAAGAGACTCAAGTTTCCTTCAACAGCATACGCGCTGACTTTGTAATCCGTTCCTTGTTGGTCTAGACGAACGTCAAAGATGCTATTGCAGTTCACACAGAACGCTTTTATTGATCTCTAAAGAGAAACTGCATCTCTTGTGTCAACATGGAGCAGCCGCGGGAGCCTCATTCCGTGTCCTTGAAAGGTGCATACACCTATCTTGGCCTTCTTGTTATAGGCTGATATATCCAGTTTTGCGGTTAGTCAATGAACAGCCAGTTTTGGGATTAGCTCGGAGGTTGAGAAATGACTAGGCTATCGAGACCTGCATTGTCACAACGATTTCCGCTTCCGTTACCACCCAAGTCTTCAACTGCGTACATCAATCCCAATGCAGCACTTGATCTTAAACCCGGAGAGACCGATGATGAGTTCATCTTCAACCCTGTTGTACGTCTCTACAGTTCTCGATTGTGCAACATATACTCATCTGAATTTTTAGCTTACCCTTCCACCAGCTTTTGGATCTGCCTATGTTGGTGAATCGTTCTCTTGCACATTATGTGCAAATAATGAACTCCCAGAAGACGCTGAACGCCATGTCTCTTCTGTAAGAGTTGAGGCTGAGATGCAAACACCTTCTGGCACTAGCCCTCTGGAACTGAGACAGAGTGAAGAAGAGTCCCCGAGTCTCCAGTTGAAGTCAGGACAATCAATACAGAAGATTGTCCAATTCGATCTACGGGAAGAGGGCAGTCATACTCTTGCTGTAAATCTAAGCTACTCAGAGACTACCATGTCTAAAGATCTATCCGCGTCCAGTGGACGTGTCCGGACATTCAGAAAGCTCTACCAGTTCGTGGCCAGACCATGTTTGAGTGTACGAACCAAGGTGTCCAGTGTTCCAAATGCGAATACAGAAGACGGCCAGAAGTTCCTCATAGAAGTGCAATTGGAGAACCTGGCTGACGGGACCATAATCCTCAAAGCTGTTGCATTCAACACGAAACCGGCATTCAAATCGACGTCTCTGAACTGGGACCTTGCCCGACCGGATGTACAACATCCAAGCTGCCCAAGCATGGCGCCCAGAGATGTGCTGCAGATAGCTTTTCTAGTAGAACAGCGTATTGATGGCCCCGGCAAAGAGGTAACGAAGGATGGTAGGACCACGCTTGGCCAATTGAGCATCCAGTGGCGAAGCAGTATGGGAGACTCTGGGTTTCTAAGTACTGGTTGGCTAACAACCAAGAGAAAATGAGACCCGGTTTTTCGACTTCGCCACGCGTCGGGCGCACAGCATACGCAATGCAGGGCTGGAAGACTGGTTCGAAAGTTCTAGAATTGGAGTCCGTCGCCTGTTCACAGTGACATACTTCTACACATCTTCGGCGGATAGGTGCGATTTCTGAGACGGCAGGTTGGGGCACCAGGCCCAAGGGGTATCTTCCGGGTGCTTGCATTACGCATGTCAACCCCAAACAGTGGCAGATCTAGATTCGATCCTTCAGACATTTAATATTAGTTGCAGCGCTCAAGCATAGATTTCGTCAGGGATGCAAAGCACTGGACGACAGGCCATCAGGTCGTCAAACGGCGACGGGCTGAACCCCACGCGTTCCCTTCCCCTATTAACCCCCTATTCTTGTGGCTCCAGCCTTTTGACGGTTATGAGCTGTAACTAGAACATGACAAGCACTGTTTCATCTTGTCTAACCAACCATTGAGTTTTGTAGCGCGTATTGATTATGAATGCTCGTAAATGAAGACGTAGAGGTGATGGAGAAGTCAGGATGAAAACTTAGCAATTGGTTGAGTTCGTGGCGCGATGCTGCCCACCGCTAGCTATTCTAGGTGGTACCTTAGAACTATCCCTGCGCCTAGCTGTGCCCCCACTTACAATGAATAAACCTACCAAATCCTCCGACTTCAGACTCCTAGAATTCAGACCCAATACCTTGAACCGACCCCTGAAAGCTTCAGCATCCTTAAATGATCCTGAACTCCGTACCCTCCTTCAGCTGGCCAACCAGTTCTTTGTCCGCTATCTCGGAAGGATTTACCTCGGATGCGGGGAAGAGCATGGATTGTCTTTCATTCAGGCCATAACTGATACGCGGGCTGCACACAAGAATATATATCGAGATCTGCGAAGCTACCTAAAATACCTGACGCAGGCAGAGCTTTTTCCAAAACATCATTCAATTCGCTATCTACTGCGGGTAGATGTGCCTCACATCTGCATATGCGGGTCCCTATGCATCTTGAGCGCCCAGTCAATTGCTGTGCAGAAAACCGAGTCTCCAACGCAACACAGAGTTTATAAACTAGAAGACTTTTAGGACACTATACTCGTGACATGAAGGCGTTGAAAATCCTATTTCATTTTGCGATTGCTAAACCTTCTTGAGCCTGCTCGATGGCTCCAATCCCGGCCACAGAGACATCGTCTGCTCCTCTCGCTGATTGGTTCTATATCTGTGGTACGTATCCTCAAATCATGCATATAAAGATAAAGTGCTGACACATTCTTAGGGGTCGACAGCTCACAACTTCGATGGGGAAGGGAAGAAGAACCATTAGACAACACACCCCCGGCTCCTGTAGAGCAGACCATCGAGGAGGATGCTGCAGCAGAAGCCGAGAACGATGGCCCGCCAGCGACGCCAAGGAAACCTAAACGGAACTCATACCAGCGCCTCTCAAGTCTCTCGGACGAAGCACGCTTGTCGATATCTTCACTGACCTTTTCCCCCGAACACAAAGGTACAGATAGTAACAGAAGTAGTACTACAATCAAGGCGATACAGATCAATGGCACCCACGGAGGGCTCAATGACACGGACTTCGAACATGCTCTGCAGAAATTTGCAGCACAACGAGATTCATTCTTATCAGACCTCACCTTAACTGCCGGGGCGGTATTGCCCAGTCGCCCCAAGCCCCGACCAAAAACACAAAAGATTATCAATGAAGAAGTTACAGGCCTCAAGTCAGGGGTTGGAAGCATCAGGCGACGAATTTCATTCAGGGACATGAATAGTGTGAAGAGGCAGTCTTCTATCAATAGGCAGTGTGGGTACCCGCTCTTTCTGTCCAGCATGGTCATCAAGAAAGATAGCTTGCCAGCTGACTAACATTGCTTGATCTGTCTCTAGCCTCGATACGCACGTCGAAAAGGATGAGCAACTATAATTCCGTCATACCGAATCCCCAGCCCTTGAATGAGGAGGAAAATACACATCCCCTGAAAAGAAAGTTCGAACCTGTGCTTCTGGACCGATACCCCCCTAAGAGCATGGTAGAGGAGACGAGGCGGAGAGGAACTTTTCCGGACTATGTACCAATGTTTGCTTTCCCCAATGACGTGAACATTGTCTCAGCCGACGAGAGGCCGCGATCAACGTGGCATGGCTTTGCAATGACATCCAGTGACAATTCAAGGCTTTATGGGATCTGTCTCATAATATGGATACCCTTGAATGAAAGAGCCTCTGGAGAACTGGAACGGGAATGCGAAAAATGGCGACGGGACAATATGACGGACGAAGAACGAGAGCTTGCAAGTAGTCTAGGTGAAAGATTGGCTGGAGAGCGAATCAAGCTTTCTAGGCTGCTGGCAAGATTGCCTACTGTGGATTCTGGTTCTGAGGCTAGGGAGGCTCTTGAAGACGAAATCAGCGCTGTGGAGGAAAAGATCAGTCTGATGGCAGATCTCCTTCGCCCTGTTCGGCACGGTGCAGCAGCAAAGATCGAAGGTCTTACAGATGGGGCCACTGGACTTTGGATACCGAGGGCGTACGGCATTCTAGGCCGAGATCCTTCCTTAACAACTTTTTGGAAGGAATGGCTCAAAGCAGTAGTGGTGCCGATGACAGATGGGTCCATTGTCAGAGTTCCCCCAAGCTCACCCAAGATTGGAATGTGGCAACCCCTGGAGAGATACGTGATAAACCTCTCCGTCGAGGCGTTGAGCCCTATCTCTTCGAAGACGCAGGTGGAGGTATCGATTAGAGAGCTCCGACTGTTTGCCAGGAAGGAAGCTATCAATGAGCTTCCCGGCTCTCGGACAGTATGTCACATGAAGGCTTGGAGCTAGACCATTGCTGACAGGGCCACAGACTGATCTATACGCGCTCTTTCGCGCATTGTCCATTCCAAACATAGTGGTTCTTCTTGAGGTGAGATCCTTCTCCGATCAGTCGAATCGTTACTGACCTGTTCTATAGTTCGCTTTGACCGAATCCCGAATAATCCTCTTATCCTCGCATACATCCATGCTTCATCTCGCTAGTAAAGCCCTTGTCGAACTATTATACCCATTAACCTGGTCTGGCGTTTTCATTCCTGTACTTCCTGCGCGACTTGTTCAAGCTATCGAAGCTCCTTGCCCATATATCGTTGGTATTGAACGCCGCTACGAAAATGTTGAGCTTCCAGATGACGACTTCGTCCTTGTCGACCTTGACCAAGATGAGATAGAATCCACGACAAGACCAATTCCTATGCCCAAGCAACAGCGACGGAAGTTGACGTCCTTGCTACAACTGGCGGCCCCTCATCACAATCGATATGGGGTACCGAAGGGACCACCGGCATACGCTATTGAGGCCTTCCCATATGATACTTTCTCTTCCGAGAACTCTCAGGTTTTTACTGGAACCCCGCAGTCAACTCACTTGGCCAAATACGTTGGTCTCGACTCAACGTCCTTTGGCGACAATTCCTCCAATCCGCCCTCCAGTTCCCTTGTGTTCAACGCTTTTCAACCCAAGGGCGAACTTCAACGACCATCGACAAGCTCTACAGTCAAAGGGGCATCACCACCGTCACCAAAGTCATCTCCTACATCAACCTCATTTCCGCCTTTACCAAGAACACCAACCATAACCAATGACTCTGGGATTAGCATGCAATCTACTCTTCGCGAAAAACGTTCTGGACACTTTGATAGCGCTTCTAAACGGAGTTCTACCTACGCTCCTGAAAGAAATCCTACCATGAGGCGACCTAGTATGCCCTTCAGCAACCACTCATCAAAGCAGTCCATGGCGACTATTGGTACTAGTAATTACGCCTCTTCAATCTATGCTCCGTCGACATATGCGCAGTCCACGTTGGCAGCTTCAACAATAATGCCTAACGTATTGATGCAACCCGTTCGCAACGATGAGACAACTAGTTGGATAGAGGGTCATTGCCTCCAATGGCGGCAACACGATGACCGATCTGTATGCACGATATGCGAGGACAGGGCTGAGGATGGCATCTACAAATGTACTGGATGCGGTATCAATGCTCATGGCAGATGTGCCCAGCAAATCGCTATAGTATGCCCTGTGGCTTTCCATCCTGAGCAAGTGCGTGCGGCCTTTGCAAGGTGTTTTGCTGCATTATTCTACACCTATCGAAAGTTTCTCCAACCCCCTTCGCGTGATCAGAAGAAGTCGGGAATGCTCTATGGCTTTAATATGGATGGGTTCCTGCGAAGTCTACCTCATGAAAATGCAGATTATATGCAAGTGCTACGACAAACTCAAGGTATGTGCTCATAACGAAGCCGATGCCTCACATTGACATCGTCGCAGCTTTCAACGAGTTCATACACCAGCGGGAAACGAAACCCTCTGGTGACCCATCCATTCTACTATTTGATCAAATGATCCTCTCAAAGAGGAACAGGGGTCGAGCGTCGATGTTCAGCAAATCAAAGACTGATTTCCTCTCCGATACATATGATCATCTTTGGCGGACGGCAGCAGCAACGCCTCCCAAGGGCCGCATCCCAGGAGATATCAGAGCGATCATTACAAGAAGTAAGTCTATCAGTATCAAGACCTATTGAACGTCTTGGAGGCTAACGATATCCTGCTGCAGCCCCAGCAAAGCTTGATCCTACGCTAATGAAAGAACCGCGGGTGCTCCAAGGAGTACCTCGAATTAACACAGTAAAAGCGGCAAGAAAGCCTATACCCAGTATGCTGGGTCCTAACGGGAGGATGAATGGACTAGCGCAGTCCCCTCCGACCTAATGAGCAGTAAACAGAGATGCGATATTTTGAATCATGAAATAATGTCAGGATGTGAAGATGGCTGTTGGATCATTAGAGCCTCCACTTGGTCCTTCTGTTAAAGGCAATGGATACCGCGCTGGGAATATTGGTATTGCCATTTCATTGTACGATATCGGCGTCTTTTTGGAAAAGCAGATTGCGAATTAGATCAGTAAGAGGCGGGCGTCCTCTGATTCGTACCTGTTTACAAGTTCGGGAGTCCTATCCCATTACGGATATAATAATTTCTCACTTACCATCGGGATGGAAGCGCACGTGGATCTATTCACCTTTCCATTCATAAATATTCTACACCCTTCAGAAACCACTCCACACTCTCCCCCTTCCACTCATACTTCCTAACCCACTCCCTCGTCTCCCTTACAACTCTCCGTACCTCCTCATCACCACCCTCCGCCTCGCCTCCATCCCACTCCACCACAACCCTCACCAAAAACATCAAAAACCCCCACCCCGAAATATCCCTCGGATGCAATAAACACCACCCCTTCACCCTCTCCAACCCCTCCACCACATCCTCCCCTATCAGCTTCCCCCGCACAAGCCTAAACAGCACTCTCGCATACTGCCACGCATAATAATTCCGCGGATGCCTCTCCCCCGCCCTCATCACCACCCCCAACTCCCCATCCCATAACCTCTTAACCGCATCCACACTCCTACCCGCCGGTGCTTCTCTCTCATCCTCATATAAGGCTACAACGTCATCCCAGAACGTACTAACAACCCACTCTCTCTGCGCCCACAGCGTTGACGCCTTTGTATGTTTCTTCAATGGACTCGTGAGTAAGGATTCCAAGAACCGGAGCTCTTGCTGCACCGCTGCTCTTACGTCTCCCCTTTCATAGCCACTTTCTCTAATCCCGGTAACGAGCCCGGTGCCATTCTCTTTATCAGCGAGGTCGTGAATCCAGCGCTTGCGAAAATTGGCGGCGGTGAGGTGGTTTGGATCCCAGAGTAAGATGACGGTTGTGGCTTTCCATGCTGCTTCCTTGTTGTGATTGTTGTTATTGTTATTGTTGCTGCGGTCACCATCTGTTTCGGGATGTGAGAGGTGTGTGAAGAGGATTTGGCGAGCGTGGAGGTAGATGGGTACTAGGAGGGTTTTGGTGAGGGCGAGAGAGGAGGCGGAGAGGTGGATGTGGGGTGGGTAGGTGGAGGGGAGGATGTCGAGTTCGAGGACGAGGAGGGAGGGAGGGTGGAGGGCTGTGATGAGGGTGTTGTAGGTGGACTGGGTGGTGCTGGTGATGGTGGTAGCTTGGGTGGAAGGGGAGTTTGGAGAGGGCATTATGTGGGGTTGGTGGGCTGGGATGGATGACGGGAGGGACGTTGCGTAGGGCTGAGTAGCCTGGCGGAGGGTTTTTGGTGGCTTGAGATGTGCAACGGTTCTTGGTATTTTGGTCTGCGTGTGCAGACTCAGGTTACAGATTGTCAAGAATCATGCCTTCTTTACTTCTTGTGGTTTTTGTGCTCCAGGTCGTCATACATCTCGTTAATACCGTTGGAGCGCCCGTCATCAATGAATTCGTAAGTGATCTCAGCGGTCCGCCTGATTGTTGGGTAGCCTTTCAGCGACTGACATAATTCTTAGCTGTGGATGCTTTTGGACAAGCTTCCATACTCCACTACCTCCTCAGATGTTCGATTGCAGACGAAACGTCGCAGAGAGCTCGTCGGGCTGAAGCAAGAATTGAGTGCTACGAGTGCGCAGGATCAGTTTGCGAAATGGGCGAGGCTGGATAGACAGTATAGTAGGATGCAGGCGGAATATGATACCAAAGGTATAATTGTCTACTATCGATTCTCTACAGGCTTGTGTGCTTTGGCATAATACAAGCCGTAGCCAGCTATTCAGGCTAACACCGACAATTCTCCTCTCCAGCGAACGACCTCAAAGACACCAGAGCCTCCTTCGACCGCATCGCCAGCTTCCTCCGCTGGGGTGGCACCAACGGTCTCCGTTTCTTCCTGCAATTCTGGTTCGCGAAGCGGCCCATGTTCTGGATACCTAGGGGCTGGGCTCCGTGGTATGTGGAGTGGATACTAGCATTTGCAAGGGCGCCAAGGGGGAGCGTAAGCATACAGATGTGGTTTGTTGCTTGTGCAACTGTTGTGCAGCTCGTTGGGCAGGCGGTGGCTGCGGGAGTTGTGCTGGTCGGTGAGAGACGGCAGGGGATGGGTCAGAGAGGGGAGAAAGTGGCTATGGGTGCGGGACAGGGAGGGCGGGATAGAGGGAAGGGCGAGGAGAAGAAGGAGTTGTAGTACTTATAGAACAACGTTTGTGCATGAACTGAGCTTTGGCTTGACTACAGAGGGGCTGCTAGATGTTTCTCGTTCTATTGACGCAGAGATCTTTCATGGCTTCCGCTCGATACTGCAACACGAAGCGAGATACCCCTTGGCAGAGGTTGTTTAGTTCCGTCTAGGCATTCTTTTTGACTCTGAGTGATCATGGGAAGAAGGATCGCTAAAGCTTCGAAAGTGCCATTCGGTATCAGGTTCGTTCTCCTGCGCAGAGAAGCTGGTCGGCTGCTTCGTCGGGCTGATTGAAAGCCATTAAAACGAAGTGGAAGCTCCGACTAGAAAGCCTTTGATAGCACTCGGCTCAAGTACAATCTCGGTTGTTCCTCCATAACCTGGCTTATGTTCGGTCTACTGCGGTCAAAGGATTGGAAGCTTTCCACGATTGATAGTTGTGCCCAAAGCCGCCCGGCATGCTTAGTCTGCGTCATGCCTTAGATAACCGAGCTCATGGGCATACTGCCAGGTCGGCTGTCGAAGGCTTTCTAACCTTCAATGGCCTTTCAGCTTCATGTATTACTACCCCAGGAGAGCATGATCCATAGGCCAGCTCGAGTGAAGATTCTTTGCCAGTGTTGTTTGTTTGATGATTTCAAAACACTCAATCCAACGAGAACATCAAATATATTAATTCCTGCCAAATGGTCGGTGCTTTAAAGATGCTACAAAGTGTATATGTTCGGAGTACTTTCACTGGATAATGGTGAAGCCGAGAATGCTTGGCGTCGTGCGGCTCAGCGGTTAGCGGCCGTTGCCTCTGTGTTTCATCGCGGGAGATCTGCAGGTTGTTGCAGCCGACCAGGAACGTGGTCTTTCTCTATTCCACCATACACCACGAAAGACAATGATCTTGCAATAACCTGCAGCAAATACAGGCAAAGTGGTCGCTGTCATGGTCAGCACTGCCACGTTCGTAAAATAGTCAATCAGCTTTTTGAGGAATCTGCTAATCTTGCAATAGTCTCAAGACCCTCTGCTTCACCGTTGGACCCCTCCTTGTGCCGAAGATTATAACGTGGTATCGCACACAAAAAGTAAAGACTCTTGTAGCGCCAGCACCAGTACAGCGAGTACCACGTCCAGTGATATCCTCCTTGAATATACTCTTCATCTGCGCCCTCATCGCCGTTATCTCAACCCTGCCATACTTCTCGCCCGAAAACATCTTTACTATTACTTCATCCCGCCTACAAACCCCGAATGATGTCCTCTTCACACGACTTTCCCTTGCACGCGGAGAACTTACTGAAAACGACAACACTCTGCGTCCAAAACTCGCCTCCCTAGACTCCAGACTCCTCTACCTCACCTACGGCCCAGATGTCGTAACACACTGCCCTTTCTGTATTTCTGACGAACCATTCACATACTTCTACTACGCCTTACCTTCAATCCTCTTACCTCATCTCCTACATATATTCGCTCTTGGCTTAGCTACATCGTCAGCCATAGCGGGCACTTACGGCAATAGATGGAGAAGCCTAGCTGCGATGGCAAGCATAATCTTAGCTATCAGTGACTGCTATCTCATGGGCAGCTATGACTGGAAAGCCAACGCTCGAGCGCATCGGCCAGAAGAATATGTTTACTTCTATTGGCGCATGCGGGTATTCCGCGGATTATGTATTGCTGTGGCAGACGCATTTCTGGCAGGATTATTGTGGTTGTCTTCCACAAACAGAATGTTTGTAATACCACCCAGCGCAGCGGAAAGGATGGAAACAGCCATGCGAGTACTGGAGAATGCAAGGGGAAAGTTGAGTGCTGTAGGGATTGTCAGGAACGCTGTTGTACGCGATGAGGGTTTGAGGCGGAAGACCGAAGCCTACTGGAGGAAAGAGGGGGAGATAACGGGGCAGATCATGGCGGAGAGGGAAGTCGTTGAAGGTGTAAGGAACGCATTAGATGGTAGGATTCAGGTTGTGTCGTTGGAGGCTGAGGCGACTAAGTACGCTGAGGGGATTATGGGCTCGGGACACATGCCGCAGGCTGGCCAGAATGGACGAGTACCGTCTCGTTAAGCCAGCTCTATATCTGTCATAGATCGATTATGAATGGAGATATTGTGTTAAGACTTGCATGTAGCGTCTCGCCTACCTAGACCTGGACCCGAGTTGATTGGAGGAAATTTGATCTTCTCTGCGGGCCCATCTGATACCGCACCATCCTGCTACATAAGAACGTGGGCACTATACCTTGGCCCCTACAGATAAGCGGCCAAAAGTCTGACTACATTTTCACATTGATGATCCAATCAACCTTTGATGTAAGTGAAGTACGAGCGCGTTTCTGTTTCGAATTTCGTGTTACATGGTGTTCGTAGCGCCGGGACCCAGATTCTGAAACAAGGCCTACACCATATCGAACAACGGTAGCCACTCCCGTTCTTCAACCTCTAGAAGCTCAGAACACGTCAACTCCTGCATATACAACTCACAGTTGCAGAAAGGTTTGGCTCAATGGAGCGAAGAGCCTTTCCTTTGGGTACAGCGCTTGCCTTGGGGGTTCCAAGGCCGCGAAGGAGCGACCCCTTTGTGGGGTATGAAGAGGGTCTGTCTCGTCCTACGTGAATACAGTCACAACTGCGCGCGTGAATGGAGCGTAGATCGTGAATGCAGTGAATAAAACAATTCACCTCTCCCATTGACTCATTCTCCCATTTCTTTCTTCAATAAGGTCTAATGTCCTTTGTCCAGTAATCGGTCCCTGGTGTTCTTCTTTATTCCCTTCGCCTTTCATTGTCTTGCTATCTATCCACTTGTTACTGCTTCGACTGTGTCGACTTGTGTAAAATCACTTAATAGCCTGCTGTGCACGCTCCCAAATCGATCTATCATACAGAAATCTAAAGCAAACATCTACTACCTCCGCCACCGTATAATCACAAGCTCAACACACCAACCGTACTCAAAACCAACGCCCTCAAACTTTCATCAGAATGCCCTTCTTCAAGCGCTCTCTGGCCGGCCCAGGCTACGTCGTCCTCAACATCATCCGAGTCTGCAATATCATCGCGCTCATCGCCATTGTCGCCGCAAGCTTCGGTATGCTGGTCAAGACCTTCCAAGTCTCTAAATTCTTCTTCTTTGACGCCGTTACCCACCTTATAACCGGCTGCTTAGCCTGTAAGTTCCCCCTCTCTCCCTCTTTCAAGCTCGAACTAACAACACAGTGGCACTCATCATCACCGAAATCGGCATGTTCCGTCGATACATAGCCAACAACTGGCCCCTCTTCTGCCCCTCCTCCGGCTTCATCACTCTCGGCGTCACAATGATCTTCCTCGGAGTCTCCGTCCTCGGCAACCTCAACAAATCAGCCACATCCGAGCAGTCCCTCGGAACAACAATCTGGCAGCTCGTTATCGCAAGCGGAATCGTTGTCTCGATCATGGGTGTTGTCAACATCTGCGCGAACTATATGTTCCGCGAGAAATCCATGGATGTGACTGCACGACAAGTCCGGGCTCATGGCTCTACGGCTCCTCAGAAAACCGACGCCTATCTGAGCCCGAGTATGTCTACACGAACGGCAAAGACACCAAGACGGTCATTCCATTTGAACCGTCGCTCGGCTTCTGAGTCACTACCATCGTACAAGACCGATGTCCAGCAGCCAGGACACCGGAACATCTCTGCTCCAGTCATGGCTACAAGCCCTGTTAAGGGAAGGGATGATGCTGGTGTGCCGGTTGTGAATGGAGTGCAGAGACCGGATTTAGCGTTTCATCCTGCTTTCCAAGGGCAGCAATTTTGAGTTAGGGATCGATTAAGGAGTTTGGAGGGGCTTTGCATTGTGAGGATATGAATATAGCAAGCATGGCTATCTATTAAGGAGTTTGGAGAAGTCTTGCATATGAAGGTATGACCACAGCAAGCAAGTGGATCTGTCTATGTACATTCATTTAGCGACGAATAAGGGCATCAAGGGATATACATGCAAGGCAAGTCCTTATATGATAGGATGAGTACTTGCTAGATTAACGAAATGGATGGAATCGAATGACTATCTTTGTCAGTGTTCGTTTCGATTTGCTTGTATACTTCCTGTACCAGTCAGTGTTAGCTACGATAACACCTTTGAGTCAGCTATTCCCCTCTAGAACTATGTACACACAGGAGTATCCCAAAACATCACCAAAAACAACAATATCACCCATCATACTTATCGATTGCGCAATCCAGTCCGTTCCCCATCCCTCCTCGACCCATCCACAAGTGAGAACTCTCCATTACGTAAGCAAGCGAGCGCATCAAACCCCTCAATCCCCCTTCCCACCCCTCATACTCAACTCTTTATATAATAATATAAAATCCAAAATTAATTAATAACTTCACGTGGACAAGAATACGATACACTACTGTCGCAATTCTAGAGGACTGAATTAATGGTAAAACACTGCATTGCCTAAAGATCTAGTACCTATAGGAGTGAGGTCCTGAAGGCCCTCAAACAGCGCCTCGCTGCTCATTGATAGAATACCCAGTGCCGCTTCGATCGCTCCCCATTCGTCCAGACAATGTTCACACATCACCCACGTGGCTTCTCACTCGTACCAGACGATGGTCACACACCACCCAGATGGCTTCTCACTCATGCCAGACGATGGTCACAGACAACCCAGGTGGCTTCTCACGAACCAGACGACAGTCACACACCACCCAGGTGGCTTCTCACTCGTACCAGAGGGCTTCTTTATCACCCCAAGGCCCCAACTGTAACCCTCTCTCAGTCTCGGCTTCTTGAGGAGTCAAATCCGATTTCCTGTTGCTCACTTCGGTACAAAAATTGAGCGCATCCACACTCCGGCCATGATCGCTAGCGAGAGGGCTTAGGTGGGCGAGCATAATAAAGTTTGAGCCCTTCTCAAGGAAACTAGCCAGAGCCTTGGTCAACTATGACAACGGGTTAGCGGGAATTCGCCCTCGTTTAGTAGGAGTCGCTCTTACCATGCTGTCCTGGGCAGGATTCTGGTTCTTGGTGAGGGCTAAGAGGGCGCGTCGCACCTTGGTACGGCTGTTGTTAATGAACGTCGTCTCAGCTTTCTCATCGTCCGTGAGTGATTCGCCGCGCCGACGTTCGCTCCCTGCAAGGTCAACGATGACAACGCGGGTTGATTCAGGGCTGGCAAGGGTTCCTGATTCGATGGTGAGCGTATAGATCATATGGCCGCGTGAGGATACCACATTCGCGCTAGTCGTACTGACGCATCGCCTCTGACAGGCTTGTGTTAATAGGCTGCGCAGCTGCGCTTCTGAGGTGATCGGCTCGCTCAGATGGTTTACGAGAGCCCGGGGCTTCTTCCCCTTCGGACTCCGAGACTCAGGGGGCCCCGTCGTGGGGGAACCCTCAGCGCCGAGAAGATCCTTCAACCCATCCCGGCTGACTTCAAGTGCCGTGCATGTGAGGATATACTCACCTTGACGCTTGGTGTTCAAGATGTCTCTACCTATCAAGGGAGCCAGAGCGTTCGGGCCATTGAACAAAGTATATGACTTGCCGCTACCACTTTGTCCATTGGCGATAAAGCAGACGTCATGTTGCCCGTACGCTCGACGAACCAGTGGCAGGAGTACCCCTCCGATTTGGGCATTGGTCTTGGCGATGAACACATCATCCACCACATATGACTTGAAGCTTGTCGACGGGCTTGCGGGGATATCAGCTACCGATCCACACACCAGATGGGTGTCGTCCCCCTTTCCGATCGAATAGAAATCGGTGAGCGGTGGTGGCTCTTGTCCAGCCATCATGTCCCCTACACCACGAACGATCGCCACGGTCCACACGCGCTTTCTGAAGGTGAATAGCGTCCTTCGCAACCCGAGTACTCGTTCAAATAGAACCCCGTTAGCGTCCTGCATGTATTGCTTTTCCTTCTGGAACCCCGCCAGCAGTGAAATGCACAATTCGAGCAGGTCAGGTTCCGCCATAATTGAAGCGCAACAGGTGGCTAAGTTAGGTATAACATCGGTATCCCTTCGTAGTATCGCTTCATCTTTCGTCCGCACACCTTCTAAATATCTTGACAGTTCATGCGCTTCGACGTACGGGATATGTCGCGTTACGTATTCCCCGACGTTCTCAATCCTTTGACCGAGAGATGTTATCAACTCCCATCTTCTCTTCAGTGTTCGTGTGAGCATCCCCCCTATATCTTTCAGGTCGCGTGCGGCGTCGTCCCTCTCCTCTTGACATGATTTCAAGCGCTGTTCTAATGTTCTAATCGTCTAATCTTGATCTTTCAGGTGACGTGCGGTCTCATTACTCTCCTTTTCACAAGAGTTCGATTGGTGTTCCAATGCTTTGGCCCAGGCGCGTTCGTCCCATGCGGTGTCCCATTGACTATTTTGTTCCACGTTGGATCGTGGTCGGCTTCTACGTACATCTCTAAGCTATTCTGGCTCGTCGAGGGGAGGATGTTATAGTCGATGATTGCTGAGAGTGACGGGTTGCCAAGCTGAATTCTGCTTCACTGAATGAGGGCGAGAAGATATGTTATTAGCAAGATCAAGACCGTGGATAGAAGTACTGCAAAGACAGTCAAAGAAAGCGTATCGGATTAAGACATTTTTGTTGAATAAAGGTTTCAAAGAACCGTTAGATAGAAACGGTTGGATTACCATTCCTAGTCAAACGAAAACAGGCATATAGCTGTTTTCGGCTATACTAAAGGAATGTGGCTGATATTCTTTGGTTTCTTTATTTTACGCGGTCATAAATATGACCTGATATCCATAGTAGAATCAGTTAAGCAATTTATCCCTCCTATGGTTCTTCTAGCATTCAATAATTTAGCCTCAACTGCCTAGAGACACCAAAGTTGGTGTCTGGAACGACATGGATTTTTCATTCTTTCGGGGAGCCCCATCGTCCTAGAGTCGGAGCAAAGTGAAATGATATAGATTGGGGGAGCATGACCTGTAAGCGTTGGCTGTGACCGTCCGAAAGAAGCAGTCAAGTACGACAACCTGAGCGGAACAGATGGCGGGAATATGACATGGATGGTTGGGCTGAAACTCTCCATTACGTAAGCAAGCGAGCGCATAAATCCCCCTCTTCAATCCTTTCATCCCACCCCTCAAGCACAACTCTTGATATACTAAAATAAAATTAACAATAAATTAGTAAACCTCGTGGCGCAGTGGTTAGCGCGCCGTTCTTATATCAAATTTTCGCTAGAAGTTGATATGGTAATATCCATCTGAGGTGATGCGGATGTCGCGAGTTCGAATCTCGCCGGGGTTAATTAATTTTTGCTCTTATAGAGAAGTGTCTTAGGCAAGTTCAGCCAGGATTGAAAGTGTGAGTGGGAATTGCTGAGGTAACCGATAATGCGTTCGTTCGTTCAGTGGTGGGGGGATAGCTCGGATTTTATACGGAGTTTAGGCGGAGGTGGGTCTAGTAGGAGTCGTCATGAAAATTTTTGGATGGTCTTTTGGGTAGCTATGAGTTACGCAGGGACGGTGTTTATTGTTGTCACTTCATACATACAGAAGTCCTACTTCTATTTACTACAAGCTAGTTGGTTCAAAAGGTGTACCAGACTTTTCGTCCCTGTACTTACGGAGTACTCTATTGGAATAACAAAAACCCATCTCCAAGCTGCAACCCGATCCAATCCTGCCCTCCTGTCTTCCCCCCTCTTCTTCCTGCTTCAATGTGAATCCTTCTCTTAAAGATCTCGCCTACCATGTATCCTTGATCCTTGGCCATGTCCACAGCCTTGCAGACCATGCCTGACGAGACTCTTCACATGGCCTCTCAAAGCCCATCTTGCAGCAAGCTTATATGACGATGCCTGTTGGCTAACTTCAAACGCTTCCAAGGTTTGCATCCATGAAATCATATTGGTGCTTTGGCAAGTCCTAACAATCCCCGGCAGATAATATGCAGTATGATCTTCAAGCCTCCGACGTTCCTTTTGCTCTTGCCAAGCTAGGTTGGAGATATCCTACTCTCGGTAGTGATCATTACGTGTTGAATATATAATCCTGGAGGTGAGGGTAAAGTCAGCAATCTTGCTCTTCCCCTTATGCCTGCTTTTATCTTCTTCCTCATCGTCTTCTCTAGTCTTAAGCATCTTCCGAGATATCAGTGAGATAGTCGCAGATATCGCGTTCCTCATAGAAGACGGCCCCTTATATCCCTCTCCTGCGTAAAGAAAGAATCTCACCTGCCTTCCCAGTTGTAAATTCCAACGTCTTCAGTGGTGACAGCAACTTGCGGACTTCGAGTGTAAATCAGAACTCCAAAGCAATAATATCCGGCTTCTGAGAGTGCGCGTAGGAGCGTCTGCTGACTTTATCCTATGGATTCATCAACCCCATTTACCTAGGAGAAATTGTTATTGAGACTCGAGAGGAAACCGGGAGTTCTTGCGGGACGACATAGAAGTAGAAGCGCTTGAGTGCCAGTTGAAAGGCACGAGGAAACCAAGACTTCAAAAGACAACCATTGAAATCGACGAGATTGTCTTGTTTCGATGCGAGGATAGTATAACTTTAATATAACCCTCACCCACTTCGAACTTCCAAAAGCTGGGAACCTTGTCATTTTGACAACGATGTTGAGGGCCATGGATATTAAATAACTTAATTTGCGAGCACCTTGCTCTCCAGCGTACTGTAGTCAATTGTTTAGCATTTTTGCTTACATTGCCTCAATCTTCGAGGCCAAGGCTAAGGTGTCTTCTGTTGCTTGCGAACCCTGTAGTACTCTTCTAAAACCATTGTGTACGATGCCTCTGGACTAAGATCTAATCCTAAGACTGGAGAACGCGAGATGTGTCAACCAGAGACACTAGAGATCCTTGTGCACAGCCTGATCGAGGCTGTCTGAACACTGGGGCTCTGCCATCCTTCTGTAGTCCAATTCAAGAGGGGGTTGGATGAGTCAATTTTAGTTAGCAGTTCCATCCAGACGATTTTCCGACCTTAGTATGCTGTAGCATCGCGACCTTGTACATGTCTTTACTCGGCCATGTATGAGAAGGTGCGAGCCCCAAGGATACTCTTAGGATCAAGATAGCCAATTAATCCAGCATGGGTGTAGTAGAAGAGCCGCAACGATCTCGTTTGGACTTCGGACTTGCCAAAAGGGGCTAAAATTGCGGGGATCTTGGAACAGATCTCGGCAGATGGCCAGAGACCAAATTCAGGTAACAGTTAAAGTAAAAAAGATGCAAAAAATAAGTTTGACAAGGGTGGGACTCGAACCCACGCTCGTTTCCGAACCAGGATATTGATGTTAAGAATGGATCCTTAACCTGGCGCCATAACCAACTCGGCCACCTTGCCAGAATACGAAGTTTGATTTATCTTGTTACATAATACTTTGACAAGGCTCCATTGGAGAAGGTTCACCTAACATTCGTACGACCTTGTAAGGCTGAAGCCTAGAGACCCCTGAAGCCGGACCCCTAGGAAAAAGTTTTGGGGCTAATGAAACCTGGCTCTGGGGGTTGATCCCATCCCCTAGGCGACCCGACTTTAGGGTATCTCTAGCCCGCGGTTGAGGGTAAATTCTTCTAGTGCCACTGTGGGCTATTGATCAAAATATGAGGCTTCCCAACAATTGGACACCCTTTGAACGGCAACGGTATTACGACTCAATCCACAGTTTTAAGGACCATTTACTGACGACAGCGATCAGTGCACCCGGATGGTGGCGAGAATGAAAAATGCATTTAGATAGCAGGGTTGATTACCAGGGGAGCAGGAGGGAGCACTGACAGCAAAAAGGAAGGAACCTGCTATCGTTGCTTCTGGAACGCAGAGTAAGGACCCTGCATTGGTGGCAGTGTACTCAGCTACAGTTGCTAACAATGTTTCTTTAAAATTTCTCGACCTGCTGCCTTACCTGGTCCCTAGACAACAGCCTTATTGGGCAAGCGTAGCTTTGATTATTGCCATATCACTGAGACCACAGTCCATCTCAGAATGCTTGGTCAAGGCTTTGGTGACGGACACATTTGGTTAGGTCTCTTTGTACGGATCTTAGGGGAGAGGCTTTGTACCTCTACCGGCAGGTTGTACTCGTGGAAGAACCATGTGCTTGAAGGCTAGAGAGGCCACTTGTCCGCGTATTGGCATTTTGTATTCCCAATGAATCAAGTAATGTCCCCTTTCGTTTGCGCCTACAGCAGCTGCACTTTTCTCTTAGCACCTTCGATGCTGACGCTAAAAACTACAGTGGCTGCGGGTGCGCGCTGTGACTGGCTGCCTGTTTAGCGGAGAGCTTTCAGCTGAGGGGCGCAAATGCTCGAAGAACTCTTCTATAACTGCACAAGACAAGCATTTCTCCTGATTCAGCACCAGAAGTCAATCACCTCTTACGGAAATTGAAATCAAGACCGACATTCATCATGTCTGACCCGGTTTCTGTCGCGGCAAGCGTAGCGGGATTGATCTCGCTGGGAATCACAGTTGCGCAATCCCTGGTCGACTTCTACAGTTTATATAAAGATCTTGACTCAAACCTTAATGGTACAATGAAAAGACTTGAATCGCTCTTGGACATCTTCCGTTATCTCGAAGAAACGATTTCTAATCGCAAATTTCGAACTGGCGAACAAGACTTGGTTAGCAATATTGAAGCATCTATTAGCGAATGTGACAGCTTAATTCATGAATTGCAAGTCGAGTGTGAAAAATTAAGCAAGAATTCTTCAGATGGCGTCAAAGCTGCTATCAGGATTGCTGGACGCCGAGCCGCATATCCCTTCCGAAGGAGCACTTTGCAGAAAATCGATGAGGATATTGATGAGATTCGTGCCAACTTGTCATCTGCGCTGGAAGTATTACAGCTTAAGGAAAACAATCGGATTCAAACCGACGTTGCAGATATGAAGATCTTGGTGGATTTGGTCAAAACCAATCAATCATCATCAACCATCTGTGACTGGCTAAAGGCACCGGACGCCACTGTTGACCATAATGCCACATGCTTGAAGAAACACCCTGGTACGGGACTGTGGCTTATCGAGGATCCTCGTTTCGTGAATTGGTTATTGGAAAAGAATTCTGTGTTGTGGTTGAACGGATTTGCAGGCTCTGGGAAGTCAGTGCTATGCTCGACAGCAATACAATCTGTCCTTCGCCACCGAAGGTCTGACCCCCGAATTGGTATCGCATTCTTTTATTTCACATTCAACGATGAGTCTAAACAAGATGAATCGGCCATGTTACGAGCCCTGCTGCTGCAATTATCGACCCAGCTCCGAGACGGCTATGCAGACCTCGTCGGGCTTTACAGTTCATACAAGACTGGCACACCTTCATCGCGAGTGTTGATAGAATATTTACGCCTTTTGATTGAGAGATTCCAACATGTTTACATCATGTTAGACGCGCTAGACGAAAGTCCACGAGATGGACCACGAGGGCACGTGCTCGATGCATTGGATACCATACGAGGATGGACCCTACAAGGTCTGCATCTCTTTGTTACGAGCCGTGATGAGGGGGATATCCACCGATTCTTCGATCTTTCTACTACCCAGAAGATTGCAATGCAGAACGACGGGATTGATCAAGATATTACCAGATTTATATCTGGTCGACTTGACACAGACCGAAATCTCTGGAAATGGGGGAACCACCGTGACAAGATTCAAGAAAAGCTAGCTAGACGTGCCAAAGGGGTGTATGTAGATACCAGCTTAGCATGGCCGCAGCATTGAAGAAATGTCAGCTAAGATTGTTACAGGTTTCGGTGGGTTGAATGTCAATTGAAGTCTTTCCATTCATGTCCTTGTAGTCAATATCATCTTGACCGCCTATTGAATTCGTTGCCTCAATCGTTGGACGAGACGTACGAGCGGATGCTGTGCAAGATTGACCCGGCTTTGATTAAAGATGCTCGACGAATATTAACTTTGCTTTGCTTTGCCTCCAGACCATTAACTTTACCAGAGCTAGTCGATGGAATCGCTGTCGAAACAACCGAACCTACAGGGCTTAACAAGGACCGTCGATTGGAAGATTACAACGATATCCACGATATCTGTCCGGGCTTCATTAGTCTTAATGTTGCTGGTGAGACGTTCATTGTACAGATTGCGCACTTCTCCGTTCAAGAATACCTGGAATCGGATCGCATCCGACAACAGAAGGCTATGATCTTTGGCTTGAACAGAGTTAGAGCGCATGCAGAAATTGCACAGATCTGTCTCATATACTTGCTTGAGTCCAAACTCTCGAGCTCAGTGCTAGATCAGAACATTCTTGAGGAACACCCACTAGCCGACTTTGCGGCTAAGTATTGGTACAGCCATTATGAATGCACGGCGAAACCCGCCTCTAACTTAGACACCTTGACTTCAAGGCTGTTCCAACAGGAGGAGTCATTCAAGAAATGGGTTGAGCTTCATGAAATGGACGAGTGGGTACCAACAGGCCGTGGAAACTCTCTCTATTATGCATCCTTACTAGGACTTGAACAGGCTTTGCAGGTATTGCTTAATACTAAGGGACGAGAAGGTAGATTCACAGTCTCCCCAATTTGTACGTGAGTATTGATGTGTCTAAAGGAATCGATGCTCGAGGTGGATATTATGGTACTGCATTACAGGCGGCATCATCCAAAGGCCATGAGAAGATAGTGCAGCAGCTGTTGGAGAATGGGGCAGATGTTAATGCTCAAGGTGGAAGATATGGTAATGCATTACAGGCAGCATCATATAACGGCTATGAAAAGGTGGTGCAGCTTCTACTAGATAAGGGAGCGGATGCTAATACTCGAGGTGGATATTATGGTACTGCATTACAGGCGGCATCATCTAAAGGCCATGAGAAGATAGTGCAGCTTCTACTAGATAAGGGAGCGGATGTTAATGCTCAAGGTGGAAGATATGGTAACGCATTGAAGGCAGCAAAATCTAGAGGCCGGAAGAAAATAATGCTGCTACTGCGTGATAGGGGAGCAGTATACGATCGAGAAGACAATTTGGATGGAGACAGTCCAGTTGAAATCAGTTCAGGAGGAAGACTGATCAGACGATGACAGGCCTGATGAAAAATGATTCAAGCAACAGCTCGCGGCGATTCTTAGGTAGGTAATCTGCCTTGAGGGTCTATCAAGCCGGGACTAAATGGGCGAAGATCTTCTCAGGCCTTGCCTATCTCGCTGCGAAAGAGCTGGTAATAGAATGGAGCGTAAGTCGTGCATATTGCGGGAATGTTTAAGCAGGGTTCAATACTTATTATGCTCCTCTAAAGCAGCAAATTTCTTATTTATTAAGTGCAAAAACGACATAATTTAAGGGTAGAAACCTTTCTATCCCTCTGACACCCACTTATTAAGTGCGAAAATGATATAACATAGGGTTAGAAACCTCTAAAACTACGTATATAACGAAATCTTTAAGCTGGGTTCAATACTTATTAAGCTCCTTTGAAGCAGCAGATTTTTTTGATACCCATTTGTTAAGTGCGAAAACGATATAATAAAGGGTTAGAACCCTCTAAAACTTCAATTTCTAAAGGTAATAATAGGATCGACTAATCAGGTATCAGCTCTCTATGCATGACTTATGCTCCATTCTCTTACATAGTCGACTGCTTTGTCGAAACATTTCCCTTACACGCGCAAGGGGTTATGCGATCTATGCTCTGCGCTCTCTATCAGCGAAGCATAGCCTAACGGCGGAGCGGACATGGGCGATTAGGAATTTGGAGAAAAAGACAGTCACGCGACTTTTGGATCAAGATCGAACAAGGAGAAAAGGAGGGAAGTTGGGAAGCCGAGACCTTGTTTCATTATTATCATAGATTGGACAATATACAAGCATGGATTCATCTCATCGCCATGTGCCATTTGACCGCATTATCTCATAACTCTGCTTCATCTGCTTCAAGAAGTCTTGGTGCCATTTAACCGTATTATCTCATAACTCTGCTTCATCTGCTTCATGAAGTCTTGATGATATTTGACCGCATGTTCTCAAAACTTTGCCTCATCTGCTTCATAAAGTCTTGATGATCAGAATTGTATTTCGTCACCTTATCGAAAACATCGCGGAAAACTGATATCAAAGCTTTTATGTCATTAGCTTCTCTCGCAGATCTTCCATTACTCAATAGGATCTCAATTTCCTCAATATCTGTTTCCCGCCAAAATGGGTATTCGCACATCTTGGCTACCAGTTCGGCGAGCTGAGCAAATCGCACGAGAACCGGGCTCCTCGGTGGCGGCACAAGCGAATCAGTCAGCTCCGCACAGCAGCTCTGCACGAACCTACTGATCGAATCTTCCTCCTTCGAATGTACGGGGAGCATATTTATCTCCCTAAACCCCTCACCGGTTCGGATCAATGACACAAGGCTGGCAGTGCGTGAGCGTAGACGTCGAATCGGTTTGACTAATGCTTGGCAATGCACAATCGCTTTAGAGTTGGCTTGGGCATCGTCATCGTCTGAAATTCCGTGGATACGGACGCTGATATCTAGATTTCGTATGGGAGCTTGATTATCCGTAACCAAGCCTTCGACCAATCGATGCAAATAGTCACACAGCATATTTCTCTCAGCTTCTGCGAGGATAGTCTCTGCGGCCTGCGTGCTATTAATAGCAGCAGGGGATCTCTTGGGAGTGTTGAATGCGATGTTGATACGGAAATATCGGATTCTTTGAAAATACTGTAATGAAAGCGCTGGTTTCCACGGTGTGAAAAGATGTTTGATGCCCGTAGCAAATATTTTTTGACGAGTTGGACGCGAGGGCAGGGTTCCGTTCACTGCGTTCCTTGTCCTCTGTCGGTCGAGCAACAGCAACTGCATTTGATAATCCGTAAGGAAAAACTTCTCATCCCTTGCATAACACATGGAGATGCAGGGTGTTGCAGGCGCACTGCTATCCTGTCCATTTGTGACATCAATGTCGAACGTCGTATGACCATAGAAAAGATCGGCAACCTCTTCGTGGATGGTTTTGTTGACTCGGAAGATGGCGGTAGAGACAGGAGTGCGGTCCTGTCGCAGGCTTCGCATCCCAGACCGGCGTGCTTGCACGGGCTGGTCTGGGATGAGATACTGATAGATGCTCAGACGGATCTCGACAGGTAGCTCCAAGAAATGACATGTTCCTTTTGACCAGTGGGCTTCACAAAGGGGGTATCCGTGAGGCTTCCACGGAACGATTTCGTTACAAGAGAATCCACACTCCAAAGCAGCTTCACAACGCGTCATCTTAATGACTTGAGCCCTGTGTTGTGCACAGACCGGTAACTCCCCATCGACAATGGTGGCTACCATTCTCTCACATCTTGTACCCTTATGAGGGCCCACCCTCGACCTTTTCCCAAAGCATCTCACAGCTGGCTTGGAGCTGGGAGCTCGATGCATGTCGCAGATATGGCTGTGTTGAATTCTCGGTCTTTTTATGCGAGGCTGAGTAGTCCCATTTGAGCGTCGTTTCTTTTCTGTAGGGAGTGCTGGGACCTCGTTCTGTTGCATGCCAACTGAGGGTTCGGCAGCCTCGGGTAGATCCCAGTTCAAGAAAGCTTCGAAATCAAAATGTTCCAACATGTCATCGGTTGGCAAATTGCTGTAAAGGCTCGTTACTCCGTCGCCGTCTTCCATGGTTTGGACGGACTAGAGGTGCAGAAGTTGAAAGCCTGCCAGTGTCTCATTAATCATAGGTGTGAGCTTCGTGATAGCAGTGCATACGGGGTAACCGGGAATGGTGGGTTGAAGTGATCAACTTTGAAGGCAGGGGATCGGTGTTGAGTCTGTGTGGTAGTAGGTCGGGTTTGTAAGTAGCCTGGTCCAGGGTGTCCATGAACTTGCCCGTGATATGTTAGGGTTAGGGCTTAGCTGCCGAAAATAAATGATACTCACAGCGCCTAGCGCTTATAAAACACCTAGCAAAGGCCGATTTAGAGGGGAGTACCAAAGGGAGTGAGAGAGAGCAAGGGAGTAGGGTGACGGTACAAGGGAATCTAAATAGCTAACTCGTAACTTGCTAGAGCTGCTCGCGTTGCTCATACCATCATGGATAAACACTGTTGTCGAGCTCAGCGTCCTGCCACATAGAATACAGAGATTCGACCTTACTACCAGCATGCTTTGCGGAGGAAGGCTCCCGTTCCTCTACCCGGCTGCTTTCTGGACTGCCTGGACTACTATCTATATCGCAGTATGCAAAAATGCGAGAAATTTTATAAACCTGTCTGAATGTCATGTTCACCGTGCGAGACTCTTCTCTGGTGCTCGCAAATCGCTTGATGCAATCACTTTGACAGGTTGCGCCATTGGCCTGAGCGGATAGTCGATTTCGTCGAGACTTACATCGTCATCTGGAATGGCGTAGGGGTCAGCGTGCTTGGTCTTGTTGGGTTCCGGCCTCATGGCGACCGTGCTGTGAGGAGCAGATGACTGATCCGAGATCTCTCCATGTTCGATAAATCGCGCAAATGAGGTGTGATCGTCTTCCGGCTTCTGCACACTTTCCTGCCTCGTGGCTAGCACAGTTGTACTACAAGAGTTGGTTGAACCATCGGGAGTGGGCGTCGTCTCCCCCGTTGGGTATTTCTCCAAATCTAAATTTTGCTTGCCAAAGAGCTCGCCCCATCCGCCTTGTCGCACAGCGCGAGGCTTTCTTCGCTGGTTCACTTCGAAGAAATAACCTTCGTTGAGTGAATGACCGAACTCATCAACGTTATCTTTGTTGCCCCAGTATTGTCGGATGGTCTTGGGTAGGTATCTCATTATAAGTGAACTCAATGATGGGAGGGAAGTGACACAGACGGCTGTCACGATATCGACAATGGTCCAATTCAACTGGGGGAGCCAATTGACTGCAGATTTATCAGTATAGATTTAGCGGTATTTTCAAGAGAAACCCACAAGTCATATCTTCTGGAGGATGCAATTGCTTGTAGAGCCTCACGATACTGCCAACGCATGACATCACCCCAACGCTTAATGGGATAGCGGCCCTAAGCTTTCGTGCACGTGGGATGCTTAGTCGAAAAACGAATGTCATTGGTATTGATAGCAAGATCCAGTCGAAGGCGATGTGCAGGCCGCTGAGCGTGAGTCCCAAGGCGTTGAGGCTCAAACATTTGACGTGACCTGCATTTTGTCCATAGACGATAAGATTTCTCGCAGCCTCAGGAGGATTGCATCGAAATGTTGTCGCAAATATGGCTACCAATAGGTAGGCGGATATCACGACAAAGAAGACCCGATGCGTCCACTGCCACGCTTTCGAGGTCTCTCCGGTGAGGCGCCAGTTAAAGCAGATGATGGATAGTTTGGTGATGCCGACAGTGATGAAGAAGAGAATCTCATCAATACTGCCGTATCGTAACCATAAATCGTATTCCAGGTAGGTGATATTGTAGATGTGCTGACCCGTGCCCCCTTGTGTAACCATCGCAAGGATCACACCGTGCCATGCAATGGCGAAAGCGGCCGCCACCATGATGAGAGCATCATCCCAACCGAGCCGCGAACCGAAGTGGCTATACCGAGCAAACAACCGGCCTCCAGTAACTACTACGATGGTCAGGATCGCTATGGATACCCCAGCAATGACACCCGGTCCTCTGTTTGCGTAACTCCGATGAGGTGGGGCACTAGGAGGGATCGCAACTCCCTGACTGGGGTTTCCAGGTATGCCAAATAAGTCCAATATACCTTTGACAATGTTGAAGTCGTTTTCATTGGCGGGTGGCATACCGAGAAGCGCTGACCTCGTCATTATGTCGAGTGAGGATTTACCGTTCAGAGAAGAATATACATGAAATCAGGACCAGTGCCCAAAGAGGAGGGAGTGGACAAAATGCGTGAGAAGAGGAAGCTCCTTAGAAGTCTCTTATGTGTTGATATAACCTGCTGAAGCAAAGTTATACTCACAAAAACAGTGAAACATGGATGACGCACCAAGATATACGCAAAATTGTAGGAGCAAAGATTGCGTATTGTTATAGACGGAGATTTCAATGGATGAAAAGGGGCTAATGGACACTGATGATTTCTTACCCATGCAAGAAAAGCGACTCTAGGTAAGCAACTATAGGAGAAGCCGAACGACTTCTTGGCGATGCTATACATATAACCACATGGCGCACGAAGGAATTCCCACATTGTTGCACGATCCACCATGCAAGCCGATTGTGATATCGCGAGCCTCGTACATGACTAGGTTGAGGCCTCGGGCCTCCAGGATCCCCGTTCCTAGTAATTTGCTATTTATTTCATTCTTGTGGAGGCTCGGAACCGATTGTTTGACAGCTCAATCTACCACTCACATCGTTTGGTGAAATTGATATTGCACACCGTCTCCGGGGGGAAGCTCATAAAACTTGTGGCGTCCACACCAGGCGCAAAAATAAGAGTTTAGTTTCTTGACTAGCGTGGTAGATCCTCGTGGCAGTGGAGATGGACCTGTATCACGCACAATCACACTCGCAATCTAAATTAGCATACACACAGTCGTTCATTCAGCACTGACACCTATCCTCTGAGGAAGGTAGATGCCTGTCTCTTGTCCAGCTGCTCAAAGACATCGGCGGTGCTGGTTCCTAAGGAAAGGGGCTCGTATTCCTGTTAGTTCTGTTGGGGAAAACCGGCCAATGGAACAGCTTTTATGTTGTCTCCAAACCAAGTAGAAGCCGAATCGTCTCTTCGTGCTTATCAAGAGGGCCGTCAAGTCTCCAACGGCTTTTGTTCCGTACCAGTTTCTAATCCCTGCAAACGAGAAACGGAAGCAGGGAACATGGGATGGCGAACAAATAGCAGGCTATATCTCTATCAGCTCAGCACCATAAGAACCAGCAGAACGGAACCCAGTAGGGCTGAGTTCAAACATAGATTATGGTCAATGGTTGTAGCATCAAGCTAGGTTCTTGTTCAGTCGTACTTTGCACTGCTAGTTAGGCTACAGCGCGGTTGGACGAATTGCTATCAAGGACTCCAGGATGAAAGCCTTATGGTAATCCGCTCTAATCACTGATCACAAGGTGATGTCGGAAGCTCCGGTTATCGACTCAAGTTGGCAATATTCTTAGCTGGAAACCTAACCAAGTCGATTGGCCCCCAATATTGAGCTTACGTCTTCCCTTGTTACTGTACCAAAATATCGACAGGGGACATTTCCCTAGGCCACTAAGTCCCAGTCGGGTATAGTGTATCACGCAGCCCTATCAACCAGCGTTTGTTGACAGCCGCGATTTGAAGACTGACGGGTTTGAGAAGTGCTATGACCTCCAATACACATTGAGAGAGCTCCGTTGGTGATGCTAGACCTGATTAAAGCCGGCTGAAACAGCCTTCCAGCTCTCTGAATAGATGGCTGCACCACGGGCTCCACTCTACAAGGAGCTCCTCACACCAGTCCTTCATCGGAGATTTACTGGAGCAGCTGCCTTTATTCTAATCGTTTGTTATGTCGAGGCAATTCTAATAGGGGACAAGACTTCATGTGTGTGAATACTCTTTAGGGTCTCCTGAGATCAGCTTGCTGACCTCCTAGGAGTTCTTTGGTCCTGGTTTCCCCTCGGTCCTGCTGGTATCAGAACATTACTGCTCTTCATATCTGCTCTCTCTGTCTTTGTGCTACGGGTTGCGCAGTTACACCTGGGTGAGTTCAGCTTCGTTGTTCAACGAACTATAACGCTAACTGCATGAAACAGGGACTCGAACGTTGGCCTCACCTGCCCAGACTTTCACAAGTTATCTGGTTCGCTTGGATACTGTCCAGACGCTAGCGTGGTACTCCTTCTCAGCATGGTGGTTCGGCGAAGTCTATATGTGGTCTACGTCTGCTTCAGCAAATCTAGGTTGGATAGCTGAGGGGAGGTAAGGGCAAAGCTACATTGCTGCTTTGGAGGTCATGAGGCTGATGAGAGTTCAGAGCATGGGAACGTAGGAAGCTCAACGAGAGACCCATCTATCTTCGAAGCGTGTTCTTTATGCTTGCCGTTCTCCAGTCGGCTATACATCTATACTTCGATTATGACAAGGTTACCCTGCCTCTTACGAAAGCGAAGGACAAGTCAGCCGAAGTGCCTCAGAAGAAAGAGGATCCGATTATGCGAGTGAGAGCCTCTCTACCACTGCTTGTTCGGGATGTAGGCATACGGTCTATATGTATGAGTATCTTCGGACCCCTAATCTACGCGCTCTTTATACGGAACACGGCCTGGAGCTGCTCCCTCTACTTTGCAGAACTGCTTTGGGACGTACCTGCTTCTCAGCTCTCATACATACCACCTTATCATATCTCACTCATTATTCGGTCTCTGACTTCCGGCACTCTTCTTGTTGCTTTGTGGGAGCTGTCAAATGCCTTGTTTGTTGCTTTTGTTGCGCAAGAACCTCTTAAAAAGGAGCTGCCTTTAACAACCGGCTCCAAGGATCCTAATGGAAGCCTTTTGAATGGAATCAAGTCGAAGAGGGATGTGACAAGGGTACGTCGCCATGTTTCCGCCATGGTAAAAAAAAAGCTAAATTTAGAGTAGACCTTTGCGTTCTGGGAGCTCTTCTACATCAGTCAACGTTTCGAAGATCGGCGAAAAGCAATCTTCTCAGACATCGATCGTCCTACGGGTTCTGTGTGGAACCAAGTAGTGACACTCTGCTTGAGCAACATCCTCAGCATCAGCAATCGTATCAGGGACTACCAGAACCCTCCCACTGCATCCGCGCCTGCTCCACAAAAAATCACCATAGAGACATTGCCTCCAATCTCAGCACCTCTCAGAAAAGAGAACATCTTCACCAAACCTCCTCCTCCATCCAATCGCCGCGAGATGATCGAAGCCAGTGTTGGCTCCATAGCCAAATCCTACGGGCAGTCACCTCAACCCGTCCAATCTCTAAAATTCCTCGAAAAACAGCGCGCAGAAACAGAAAAATACTTAGGTACTACACGCCAGAAACTCCTAACGCAGGGTCAACAGGAAGCCTACAGCAAAAGCGGTCTGCTCGCTCAATACAACGATTATCTCATGCGCTTCTTACGCACCCCAGCCGGGTACCCTTTCCGACAAACCTTCAAACGGCGGGTCTGCACCGTCGTGCTCGGAACCCCATACAGCGATCTCAATCCCCTTATCAATTCCATCAACACACTCAGCATTCTAGCCGTAGCAAGTCTTAAAGAAGACTCCTACGGCAGAGTAGCGAAAGATATTCCCCTACTAATACGAGCATACGTGAGCACTATATCCTCCACCGAAGGCTTCGTTAGCAGTCTGCCTGTTCATCAAACAGACGTCGAATTCGTCGAGTCAGATAGGAATATAGAGGAGGTAGATCTTATTCTCGAGTCTCTGAAGTCGGGGTTGAAAGATATGCTCAAAGGTTTTGGGAAATATGGCGTAGAGCTGGGTCTAGGCGAGGGAGAGATCAGTGCGGCACGGAAAATTGCTGGGGTGGGAGATGGGGAGTAGAAAACAAGCAGATGAGAATTAGAAGTTGTATTCGTAGTATGTAAATACCCAATAGAAGCTATTCTTAACGTTAATATCATGGCATATACGTGACGCTTCATTTGTCGAAGAGGTTGTTGGTTTTGATGTCCATCATCAGCTTTTACTATGTACTGCAATGTTATTCGAATTCCTATCCCAGCAGACCTCCCCTCCCTTCACTTTTCTCGGCATAAGATATATCAGCATCACGCACCACAAATCTACCATGAGCACCCCCAACCCAATTTCATCCCTTACATCCAAAACACCTCCTCACAAGATCTCACCACTTACTAAAATACCCAGCCAATCAATGCTATATACCATCCGCACTGACCCTTTCCCAAGATCCTTCAGCCGGGAATAAGGTATGCAGTTCCATTCCTCCAATAATCGAATCGCTTAGGTAGCTAAAGTAGGCTCTTTTAAGATCACTAATTCAGATTATCAAGATGTTTGGGAAGGACTGGATGAGTAGGTAGGTGGGAAGAATACTGCAGGTTCGTTATGGATTCTGGTGAGTTCAAAGGGTGTGGGGGGGGGGGAGAGGATTATTCGAGTTGGGCTTTTTTGCATTCCTGCTCAAAGGGTTGGTGTCTTAAATGAGCGAGATGGGACCCATTTGGATTTACATAGTCGGCTCGCGTGAAAATCGGCAATGAAGCGGTAGAATCGACTATACTCTGAAGAATATTGCCTCATTCTGGTTTGGTTTCTTTGAACATCACTGAAGCTAGTAGAATGATCACTACCATCAGCAATAGCTAGCCCCATACAGAATGATCCCTCCCCTAGAAAGTCGTGAATCGTTATGATAACAAAAGGGTGCGTCAAGCAAATAGCCTAAGCCAGGGGTGCGCTCTGAAGTAAGAAGTGCGTATGCACTATTGCTTTTACAAATCTGCCAAACAAAGTAGAATATGAGGAAGTGGACCATAAATAGGGGTGTGTTTGATCATAGAAAGGGTCGAAGGTATATGAAACGTAAAGAACGGAACACCAATACCAGCCTTATGAACAAAGCCCTATGAACAAGCCTTACAAGGAGGAAACAGCCCTACTAGACCGCTCGTTCGAGCCTTACCCGACAGACGATCAAGCTCTTCTCCAACGTCAGTCGAGGTATTGGAAAGGTACACCAGGCAATCGAACCAGGGCGACCTCAAAACCTTTGCGCCTCGAACCCTTGAAACGGAAGAAGGACAAGCTTTACATGTCCTGAGAAATCTCTTCCTCGCGCATTTGGCCGCCCTGCATGCCTATCCCACGCCCAGGTGGACCCATGTTGCTCATATTACCCATTGGCCCCATGTTGCTCATTGGTTGTAAGCCGATGCTGGGATCTATATTGCTCATGTCCATCTGTGCCATTTGTGCCGCTTGTGCCAATTGTGCTTGTCCCATTTGCGTCTGTCCTATGTTCTGGCCCATGTTTGCCTGGCCCACGTTTTGGCCCATATTTGCTTGCGCCATGTGTGCTTGTCCCATACTTGCCTGACCCAAAGGCGGCTGGCCCATATTCCCCTGGCCCAGATTGGCTTGTCCCATACCCATGTTTGCGACAGGTGCTCCCGGTGATTGTATGGCATTGTTATTTGTGTCCTGCGGTTCAGGATTGGGCTCATCTTTCATGCAAGCGTTCTCCAGCATGTTTGTCCACTTCCCACTAGTTCCTGCATGGCTGTGTTTAAGGTGCTGGCGAAAATGATCTGCCCGAAAGAACTTCTTTGACTGGTTGCACTCGCCAAATTTATGCGTATTGATGAGATGTCGAGACCGTTCATCCCAGTCTGGAGCCGGCTCGTTCGGAAACTGTTCACCACAGTAGCCACAAGTGTCGAAAGCTGCAAGCTGGTTCACTGGTGTTGGAGGCTGGGCAGGGTTGTTTTCCGCAGGTGGAATGGTGGTTGAGGGGTAGAATGCAAGATCGTACTGGCCGTTGAGGGTAGCGCAGGACCAAGAGTGCTTGCGAAGGTGTAGAGAATTCTGGTGGCGTTCGGCTTCATTCTTGTTTTTGAAGCGATTAGTACAGTACTGGCACTGATATTGCTTTTCTGACTCATGATGCCTGCAATAAGTACATCGAATTAGCACAAATGCGCGACAAACATGATAAGGCTACGACGACTTACCTCAACTGCTCCGGTGTGTCGAACTTTTTTGGCTTCTTAGGACAGCACTGACATATCAAGGCTTGTGATTGCATGTTCGGCACGTTGCCCCTTCGTTGATCTGGAGTTAATTGCTGCTTTTGGTCGATGTCTTGGTCTTCGAGAGGTCCTTGGGGGTATTGTTGTTGAGAACGCGTGCTTCGCGACGACGGATTCATCGCAAGTGAAGTGACGTATGGCGAGTCTTGACCGTTGTGTTGTTGATAGTGTTGTTGTTGCTCGGATGAGGGCGAGAGGGTACCAGGTGAATGCTGGTCAAAGCTGGTCATGCTGCTTCCGCCTACCGAGAGTCCTGTAGATGACGCGTATGAGTTGTTACGAGCACCAAGAGATGATTGCGATGAAATGGAACCTTGACTCTGTCCAAAACGACTCCCTGGCGATACACGTTGTGAGGTGTTACGTGAAAACGGGTCAGCATTCATCCCCGCCGCCGCTAGTAATTGAGCATTAGCAGCTTGCGACCGGTCGTGCGTCCGGTCCGGAGGCGGAGATGGTGAAGGTTTTCGCTTCATGCCTGGGCGAGAACGCGATGTATGAAGCGAACGATTTGAAGAGGAGTTATAGTAAGTATCAGAGTCAGGGTAGTTACTGAGGGGCGGTCGGTCCTCAAGATGGAGATGGCGCATTGGGAAAGTTGGATCCACCGAGTCTTGTTCTGAAAAGATAGGCTGTTCGTAATTTTCGCGCTTAATGTAACTAGCGGTATTTTTCAGAGAATTCCCCGCTAATTCATCGTAGCTTGACAACAACGATCCACTTGTGGAGCGTCGAGACTTTTGCTGCCGCGATACGTTGCTGGAGGATGGAAATCGCTGGGGATAGACCGGATAATTGCCACTATCAAATGAAGACGGTGTGCTGCGCTCGGTGTCTGGGCTTCGCCAGTCCATGGGATGTGCGGCCTTCATAGCTGAGGAAATCAAGCCTGGAGAAATAGGCTTTGATCGTGGACTATCCTCATATCCCGAAGGCTCTCTTTTGATTGGAGGACTATCCGAATATGCACTGTTTGAGTATAGACTGTTCGAATGGGCAAAGGAGAGTGATCTTGACTGGTCTGGATGTGGATGATAAGGAAGGCTCGAGGACGGGGAACTCTGGAGACTGCTCAATGCCGATGTACGCGGTGGTGTTTTAGGCTTGCCGATTTTGGAGAGTAGTTTGTTGTCGTACGCTTGAGAAGAACTCTCTAGGTTCCGCTGTTGTAGCTGTCTTTCACCGTGTAGTCTAGTTCACATAGAGCGTTAGCAATCATGAGTTCTCTCTTCGAATCTTGTACGACAAAGTTATGCCCCACTAAGAAATACCAGCTTTTGTAAGCCGCACCATTCTCATGTGTAGCTTGCCGTTCATTGCAGCAGAAGCAATGGGACGTTGTCCGGCAGATCTGTAGAAAGGATTTGTACTGACTGCTGGCTCATAGCGCTTGGTCTGGACGTGGAAAGGCTATAATATCCCTCATCCTGACGTCTATCAAAGTCATATCTTCTGTCCGTCTCCGTAGGAGATGTTATCGTCGAGGTCGAGCTGTCCCTGCGCTTGTACTCGGGTCGCTCCAACATCTCGTCACGCCGACGCTCCTCGCCTTTTCTTCCCCAGCTCTTCGGAAAATTCGGTCCTGCTGTCGGAGTCCTTCCTGCTCTCCCAAAGACACCACTAGGGTTGTTTCCCCATTCCCATCCCGGATCTCTGCCAGCAGAGAGGTCATCAAGATATCTCGGTGGTGGAAGAGGAGGAGGAGGAACTTCTTGTCTTGCATTAGGTATAGGCATCGCGCCAGGTGTTCGTATATTGGGACTGCCTGCTGATCGACTGTTCGATTGCCTCCGGGCATGGTTGCCATGATGGTCATGTACAAGAATCGAAGGGGTGGGTTGCGTTACGCGCGTAAAATCCATAAAGTCGTAATCGCCACGCTGAAAATGCTATCGTTAACGGTCGTGAGGCGCTAATAATCTAAATCGTAAAAAGTGTGGCTTCGAAATGGGTGGCAACATAAGCGTTGAGATATAACAAAGGTGAATCTCTATCCAACCAGATCGCGGAGAGGTTCAATTGCAGCAAACGATGGGCAAATTCGAAAGTTTCAAGAACAAAGTATGGCCATTGAGAGGGCAATGATGGAGTGAGAGGTGATTGGAAACCTCTAAGCGTCACCTTCCTCACTGAACCCTCTAAGAAGCCAGCCTAGTACAGGGTATCCAGGCAAAGCGTACAGCGAAATCCTCTCAAAAGAAAGTGGGGCTGGGCGTTGATCAAATAGTTTGCTGGGCTTAGCCAGGATCGTCAGCCTCCAGCCTTACCCTTCAGCTCGTGCTTGGGCTGCTTGGAGGGGTACGAAGGGTGCCCCGTAGCTTTTGTCCTTAGCTACTCCCTCAGTCCCCTTCCAATAAATCCGTTCAACAGATCGCCGACTCGTGCGCAACCCTAATTCGAAGGTGTTTGCACAGCCCGCGAGGGATGCTATCCTAGCAAGCGCTATCGGGGGGGGGCACCAGTAACAGGCGTCAAGGCCAAAATCCCGTTTGGGCCCCGGACGCCTTACGGAGTATACGCCTTATAGGGAGCAAGACGTGCAGCTAAGGGGCAAGTGGGACGCTGATGGGCGGTATTAGCAGGAAGCTTCAGTGCCCCATACAGAAAGGTGCGCCGCTGTCGGCAGTGTCCTACGTCGACGCTAGATCTGCGTACATAGAACTAGTCGTAAGTGAGATATAGAAATAGTTTTGCCCCCTCTAGAACACGCCAGGAAGAATATCAGAGCAGGCGAGTTTTGCTCGGAGGATCTAAGGATCTACAATGTGGCATCAGGAATCACGGAGACGCCAGCAATGTCCTGCAAGGATTCGAAAGGATTGCGTCAAACCGAGCATCTTGCAGGAGATTTCAGAAACCCGTTTTTTTCTGGTACGAAGTAATCAGGATCCCACGCTACACCAATAGTTCTATGCGCTTGTATGCAACCTGCACGCACGAGCAGGAAGAGAGTGAGTCCCAGCCTTTGTCTACCAGGGAAAAGGGAAAAGGGAAAATTGCCCTAGACTAAAACGTCGCCTTTCAAGGCAAGGCGCTGACAGCTTACAGCTGAAATCAGCTCGCTCTGCCGTATTCGCCAATGGCTTAGTAGTCCTCGCCTCTCGCCCCTTAAGGCTGTTAGTCCACCTACTTTAGTCCCTGAAAGAGGGCCGAATACCCTCTCGGAAAGGCACAGCTGATCTGTGTCAGGAAAGATGCCACACTCAATGTACGGAGTGTCTGATGTCTGTCCGGAGGCACGTCCCGCCCGTGCATAAGGAGATGCCTTAAGTGGTGACTTTCTGCCCAAGGCATCGATCATTAAGTACAATGAAAGCTCATGCCCGCCGGCTTTGACGCAATTGATCCTTTCAATAATCATCATCACTATTATCATCGTCATCATCATCATCACTCATCCGTTCGGAAGAAGCCTGACACCGAGAAGGAGCATTAACACACGCAAATACGACTTTGCGACTGAGTGAGGGACATTAATAATCATTGTAACACCAAGCTGCATGGGTAAGCTTACACCGAAAACGGAACCCCCAAGACTCTGGTTAGACATCGCCGTGGTTAAGCTGGTGGTATGGTTTTTGACGGGAGAGAACAGTGAATTATATATTAAGAATGAAAAGGAATAAGAGATACCGTCACCTTAATGATTCGCTTGTGGCTTCCAGCACGGGGAGGGTGACTGTATGGAGAAGGTGTGTTAAGCGGGGCGGGAGGCCCCAAGGAGCCTTAAGGATCAAAGACCTATCTCCTTGATGTAGGAGGGTCGAAACACGGTAACGAGGAACATTATCCACCGTCTCAAGGACGGCATGCAAGATACCCTCAGAAGCAATAATCCACACTCCATGCAATTCGCTCACAACCGGCACTACCTTCCTTTCGAAAGCCAGAGTGGTAGGAGGATAAAAAGACGTGCATCAAAACCAATAAAATACTAGCACTAGATCTTTTGCTGCATGCCAAGATTTTGTATTGTAAAGGATAGATTAAGTAGGTGTGTAGTAGGTCCGCGAAGTGACGAATCGCATGATCGTGATCTACGCCTTCAAAAGGATCCGTCTGACTTAGGACGGGGAGCCTAATTGCATGGGGTAATCTACCCAGGGAGTGAGTACTGACAGAAGGCGTGCTGCAGGTGTCTTAGGAAGCCAGTGAGATTCTTATATGTAGGATGACAGCACAATCCTGACGAGGGTACAGCGTGTTTTGTGTGCGGATGGAGACGAAGTGCAAGACAGCAAACATCACCGGCCGGGAAACTCCGCAATTGAACGAAGTACTTCGTACTTGAGGTGGGTTCCGGCCCTAGAAGAAGGTGAGGCTCAACCTTGTTCTTTCTAGAAGTCAACCTAAGGCGCACCCGTTTCAGTCCTTACGAGGCGGCCTGGTTGATCAGATTCCCCTGGCCTAAGAACGGTTGATACTGCGACCATTGTCTCACGTTGACTCCCGAAAGCCCATTCAAACCGGGTCAAAAGTTGAAATGACTGGCCCAACCTTCAGAAGAGTTAGCAGACAAATAAAAAGGGGGGAATGATCGCGTGGACGTGGACGCTTCGAAATCATTGTTTGGAGAGCGGGGTAGAGAAAGAGGGATTATTGTTGGCGCAAAGCCTTCGAGCTGGACAACTCATCGTCCGCGGCAGGAATAGCCAATAGAGCATCAATTGATGAGCCAGGATAAGCGGCATGTGAAAGTAAACGAGTTGGCGATTGCTTTAGCTTAATGAAATGCAGTAGCTTAAGGTAAGGTAAGCTGTTATTGAAGATCTTGGTGTAGAATGAGGTAGACTGTAGACGTTCAACTTTCTCGCTTATGGAGTAGGCCAGAGTCAAGGCTTTGGGTACAATTGAATTTTTCACCACCAAGACAAGCCTTGACTTAGCACACAACCTTCTCGCCTCCACTTACTACAATCTATAACAAACGGTCCCACCACTGCACATCCTAACGCACTATCTATCCATTCTTACGCCATGTCCCTCGATCGGATAACAGGCGACGCCAATCTATACATAGGAGGGTAAGGAAAATAATAACTGGCATCTACAATCTGCCCAAGGAGATGGCTCCATCTGGCACCTTGGCTGACCAGTGGGACCAGGTTATTCTCCTTACGGCGGAAAGACAGTCTAAAGAAAGCCAATATCACACATGTAGTGTCAGCCTTGCGATTACCCCTGGACAACGATCTCTTCACCAATTTCAAACATCATGTGGTGGAGGTTGACGACGTGGAAGATGAGAACATCATCGAACACTTCGCCGGCAGCAATGCCTTCATACAGGAAGGTCTCGATGGTGGTGGCGGCGTGCTTGTCCATTGGTGGGTCCGCAACTTTTTCTTTTCTAAGGCATTTCTGGCAAGCCTTTTGTCACATCAAGCTGGAAAAAGGAAAGAAGGAAGGATACGACCTTCCTGTCTTCCACTACTTTGCCGTTATCGAGATGCAATATGTGTTGGTTTTTTCGGCCTCTCCGGATACTACATTTGTTATGGCACAGTCTTAAGTCCGTCTCTCCGATCGCTTCCATATCTTCATCAGGCATCGGCACTTTGCTGTCGCAATGATGCTGCCCTTGAATGTGTTGTGTCTGCCTGAGTATGGCGCCGCTAAAGGCTTCGGGGGCCGTTATGCATGACGCCAGACGCCAGGGGTCATTGTGAAGTGGACTACAGACGCCCATAACGCCACCCAATGATGACACCATCCCGGCCTCTACGAGACTCCGTTGTGTCTGATCGTGTTGGGAAGGTATCATGACTACTACCGTATATGTGATATGAGATGTACATTACCCTGTAGATGACGGGCAAAGACTGCCTCACTTTGGTAGCAAATCGGAGAGGCCCGGCTCGAACTGTCTTTGCGAACTCCGAAGGGACAGAACCGGCCAAATGAAGAGCCAAGCAGCGAGAGTGCTCTAGCTGCAAATTGCTTTACAAACGTGGCATTCTCCAAGCGAGGATGATCACAGCAGTCAGTTGTAAGATACAAGCAAAGAGCATCCAATGGAGAGGCTTTACAAGCAGGCAATTCTACAAGCAAGAATTATCCTATGGGGAAGCCTTGCAAGCAGAGAATGTCCCCATTCGAGACTCTACACGGAGGCTATTCTACAAGCGGAGAACATCCAATGGAGAAGCCTTGCAAGCGGGCAGTTCTACAAGCAAAGAACATCCTATGGAGAAGCTTTGCAAGCGAGCAATTCTCCAAGCAAAGAATATCCCCCTGGGAGGCTCTACAAGCAAGGAACATCCCCATGGGAGGCTCAACAAGCTCTACAACCGAGAAAATCCCCATAAAAGGCTCTACAACGAGAGAACCCAATGAGCATGGAGCTCACCACCCAGCATCTTCTCTCCTTCTATGTCGAGATCTATCAGTCTTTTTCTTTTCTGCTCGTATCTACCACTCTTTCTCTTTTCTGCTCCTCTCCTTATACCTCTCTCCTACCCTCCACCACCATCTCCATTCCCCCTTCTTCGTCCCCCACTCCTTTCCCCCAACCCCCGTATCCAAAAAAACCCTCACTAACACCCCCTCCCCAGCGCCATGGGAAAATCCCGCTCCGCAACCCTCATAATCGCCTACCTCCTCTCGCGCTCCCTTCAACCCCCCCTTCACCAACCCCAACCATCCCAATCCACCCCCCTCACACCCACCACCGCCCTCGCCCTAATCCGCCTCACCCGCCCCTTCGCCGAGCCCAACCCCGGCTTCATGTCCCAACTACATCTCTACCACCGCATGTCCTGTCCGCCCACTCTCTCCCTCTTAGAAGCCCATCCCGTATATCAACACTGGCTGTACCAGCGGCGCGTAGAGGAGAGTTTGGCGACGGGTCAAGCACCGAGGGTGGTGGATTTGAGGTTTGGTGATGAGAGGTTGGAAACGGTAGATGATGAGGTGGATGAGACGATGGAGAGGAGAGGAGACGTGAATTCAGCAGCTGGTGAGGGGCGACGATTGGGAGGCACGAGCCGGGAGGAGGGAGCAGTAGAAGCACCACCGATATCCTACCGCTGCCGCCGCTGCCGTGCCCCCCTCGCTACATCCTCTTATCTAGTCCCGCACACCCCCCCATCCCTATCCCCCTCCCCGTCCACCCCCAAACCCCCCCCTCCCTGCGCCCACATCCACATCACGCCCCTATCATGGATGCGGCCCGAACTCGAGCTCGGAAAACTAGAAGGGCGATTATTCTGTCCGAATAAGAAATGTGAGCAGAGCGTGGGGCGGTATGCGTGGCAGGGGATGAAGTGTAGTTGTGGGGAGTGGGTTGTGCCGGGGATGACGCTGGGGAGGGGGAGGGTGGATGAGATGAGGGAAAGGAGGGCGGAGGGGAAGATGTAGGAAGGGAGGGGGGGTTTGATGGAGGAGGGGAGGAGGCGAATAGACGAGAGACTGTTATGTAGGATAGAAAGTACCGTCCATTGTTGCACATCAAAAATGTAGACTTGTTTTCTGGCCGACAAAATCCCGAAGCAAACTTCCGAAAGTTCCATTCAGCATGTATATATGACATCAGATATTCTTCTCATCCCCTTACCAACTCCATCCCTCATCGAGATCGAGCCCAGCACTTGACGTGGTTGACTCATCAATTTCCATGAAAAGTAAAAGCGCCGAGCTCCAGCAATCTTTTCATTGGAGAATTTCGAGGCAGGAAGGGAATTGTCACTGTCGAGCTTTGTAGGAGGGATTGCAGTGCCTGGATCAAACACATCTATATTGCATGAACTCCTGTGGGGAAAAATTACCGCCAGGATATCTGCCTAAGACGAGACACGTTGAAATATATATCAGGGTACCGTTGTCGTTTGCTCTTATGCCACGGATTTATACATATAGATTCATGTTGGCTGTCTGTCGTCCCATTAGGCGCAAGGATAAGAGATTAAGTAGGAGGGCATCGACTACCGAACGACAGGGCTATTTGGTAGATCCCGCATCTCAAGAGCCACGCTTAGATTTAGCATTGCCCAGAAAGAGGATGTTTGCTCCGGGAAGGCTTTTGCAGTTATGGGCATCAGTGGGGAATCGGTTGTGAAATGAGGATGTGATTGGAAGATGGTAATCGATAGGTTAGGGCTCCGTTGATATTAGTTGTTAGTGCTGATGAGCGGCTTGATCAGCGCGGACATGAGCTACACTAGGTGCTTCACATGACTCTCCCATGTCTGTGATTGAGCCAATGTAGATGTTGCATTCATGTGGGCACGGTCATTGACACACGGACCGTCAGTGAGGAGACGGAGAGCGGTGAGTGCACGAGGCCTCCTCATGGAGATGCACTACACCGTATAACAAAGGTCCATGACTCCGTGAATGCACCACAAGGTGGTCCACAGGCGAGTGATAATCAACTATTGGCACATACGGTGTATAAGTGGATCAGTTGACTGGATAAGCTATCCGTAACGAGCCTCAAATGCAGGCGCCTAGCCCTACAAATGCTTAGGCTTGATCGGCCATCCTAACGAATAGTAAGGTGGCAGCCTGCTTGCTCCTGTCGAATGGCAGAGGCCGAGTGTTGCCGGTAATATCCTATGTAGAGTAGTGGATTTGATCTGGCCGAGCTTATCCTCAATGCTGTTCGACGACAACAGTCCCGGTCTCATATACAACTAGAAGTATGCAGTGCTCAGTGGTGTCGAATGTCACGATCGCCGATATCTTCGGCCTGCATCTTCCAGATTGGACAACCAAATTGGCGCCGGTCAGCTTATGCCCTGTGTCATCCAGCAGAAGCCACTTGCATCGGCGGTATTCACTAGATGAATCCTATTGGTATCTTAAGCAGACAAGATGACACCGTCCACACCGCCTTCTTTGAATTAAGCATAAGGTTGCCGTTGCTGGAGTCGGTAGTGATGGGCCTAATTGCTGAGGCAGAAAAGCCAAGGCCAAGGCTACAACGATGTTGCGACAACGTCCGATACAAGCAAAACAAGCGATTTTCCTGGGTTGGGACTCGATAAGTCTGAGAGAAGTGGCTAATCTTGCGAAAACGTCAGTCTGAATTATATCCGTAGTCTTGCAGATGGCGAACAGGGCGGCAAACGCTTCCGAGATCTGATTGGTCAGCCCGGTGGCGCACCTTCCCAAGAACATTCGAGAGGCGTTGTAGACGCTACAAATACGGGCTGATAGCTGAAAGTAACTGCAAAAATCGTCCGTATTCTCCTACGCCGGTGATATGAGATCTTGATGGTTCGGCGCTCGCTTGCGACAGCCAAGGACTTGATCCATCTGTATCGCGCTGGTACCGCTGACCTTTTTTGCCCATCATGTCCGTCCAAATGGTACTACAACGGTTCTAGAAGTACCTCGGTACTGGCTATGTCACCATATCTAGCGAAGGCAAAAGCCACGGCCGACGTTAGACAGTCCTCGAATGCATGTCGCTGATTTTTCGCGGGGTGAGCTGATGCAACTCCCATACAAGTCTTCTCATTCGGTGGCCCTCCACACTATCCAGTCAACCTCTGTCGCTTGTAAGAAGTTTTCAGAGCCACAGACATTCCAGAGCTGACAATGGACGCGTCATTGTTCCTACACTGACCAACGCGCGTTATTCACCGCCCCACGCCCAGGCCTATGAGCAACAAGCCTGGTCAAGACGAGAGGTTGAGATCGTTCACCCAAGGGTTTCCCGTGTTGTCCTCGAATCGATCATGCATTCCAAAAGTCCATGCCGGCAACTTAAATCTTCTAGTTATAGGATCCTTGGAGTCCTAAATAATCATATGAAAACTTTTTTTAATGGACCCAGTAACTGCGAGAACACCGCATTATAAGGCGGAAAGCTTCCAAAAAACATTGAACGAATGTCATAGCGTAATCTCCGGGATTTGCTAAGCTGCAAATGACGAGAAATCTCGAATGATAACCACTCAGAAATATACTCTCCCAGCTCCAATCAATGAATAACTCGCATGAACAGGTCTTTGCTGTATCTTTAAGAGGGTAGCTATTTGCATGATATCCGAGTGCTGTAACAACCGGGGCTGATTAGGCTTTATCGTGGATGTTAAGTTCGGAGAGTCTTCGAACGTTCTTGCCACTCGGGAGAATAGGTGGCGTTGCGACAATGACTGGAGGACTTCACAATTCCTTCCTAGTGATAGAAGCGTGTTAGAACGCATCTTTGGGGTTGCTGTCTATGGTGATAACAGGTCTGAGATGTGGCGTAAGCATGTTAACCAGGATTGCCTGTAGGGACTGATGGAAAGAGCGTTGGATTCCTCAGGCGCTCTTGATTTCTTTTGGCAATTTCGGCATTTCGTTTTCGATCAAGTCTCTTCTGATAGAAGACCCTGTTCTATGTTAAATCAAAAGCTCTGAGAGGCTGATCCTTTGTAACATTGAAGCATAGTGCAAGCGTACTTCTGAAGTGCATAGATCCGTGGTATGTCATCAGTAGCTGATGATACATCTTTGTTTGTGAGAGCCTTAATCTTGAGCTGAACTCAGCGACTGATATGACAGATTGCACGTAGGGATATACTACCTTGTCATCTTTCTCTTTCTTAGCCTTCTCGTCATCGTCGTCCTTACCCTCCTCATCCTTTGCCTTCTCTTTGCCCTTGTCTTCATCTTTTGCGCTTTTGTCTTTACTCTTGCTCTTCTTTTTCTTCATCTTGTCCTCATATTCTTGCTTGATAAGCTCGATCTCGCGGTCCATTGCCTCTTTTTTCCTCTTGGCCTCAGCCTCAGCTTCATCAATGACGGGCGTGCAAAAGCTTCGTTCTTTCAAGTGTCCCGGACAAACATAGAAGAAGTCCTGCCATTTCATGAGCATAGCACCAACTGCGTTGGTCCATCATACTTTGTTATCTGGCGTTATCAAGACGCTTGTTGTTGGCTTGTAACAGATGTCACAAGCTTTTGAAGAGGATTCTGCCACCTTCCGAAGATGCCATACATTCACTAGAGCCATAGTGAACAGCCTATATAACAAAATAAAGCATGTGAAAGGTGGTTGCTTCTTGGGCAATAGAAATGATGAGAGGGAGTCACGACGGAGCTTGAGGCGGGCCGATGGTCTCAAGCCACTTCAGGAAGGATCAACGGCTTCCACTGATTTTCCTACTCTCCGTCCCACATCACGTACTTTGTCTCTCGCTATTCTATGGCACAAAATGCCTTGTTAGATCACTGGCTTCTTGTATAATTCATAGCAATTACCAAAATTTTAATGTAATGCACAATCCCGTGAGACCTCAAGCCTTTGCAGCCTTGACCTACGGGTTGATTGATAGTGGGTGGAGACGTTTGACTTGGACGGTAACAAGCACTATCACCGCTTTCTATTAATTTCTTATCTACTTGGGCTTATGCACATGACATTCCCTTGAGCAGATCTGCAACTGCTAGCTCTCTTTATCTCAAATCCAGCTTTCTGAACCACCTCATGCCTTCTGCTACGTATAACCTTGGAAAGCTCGAGCACGTCTATGACAGACAAAATCTCAAGCTCACCAATAATGGTCTCATCAGAATTTCTTCGCCTCAAGCATTCGAGTTCCCGTTTTCATTGCATTTTCGAGATCTGGAGACACTGCTCTCATCAAAAGTATGGATAGCTGGTGGAAACCAGCTACAGATAGAAATTCATATCTCTTTTGACGACATAGAAGTTTCAGGACAAGAAAACATTGATGTGACTGAAGAGCTTGGCATGGTCCTTTGCAATGCAGAGGTATCGCACTGTTGACCCGCCGCGTTGATTGAAGACTGATGAGGGATTGCAGATCTGGTCACAGCTAAATCTCAAAGCCTCTCTCAGTTTGCCTGAAAGCCCAGTTGACGAGGAGTCATCTCTAAAGAGGATCCTCATTACTTTGACTGGTCAGCCCACGAGCCATGTGAATGTTCAGCCACCCGCCGGTGTACTGTCTGCACGACTTGAATCCGCCAGCTTCACCATGAAGTTTTCAACATGCAGACGTACTAGACTGCCAATGGAGGAATCGAAACAGCTGGCTATGCGTGAACGGAATGTCATTGAGAGTCAAACTCGAAAACCTTACGATAATCGTGAATGTCGGGATCGACGTTGGAACTTGTCCTGCCAATCGCACATCCTAACGCTCATGATTCGTGAAGGCGAACAAAGAGAGCATCTCAGTGAGTCGGGGCCGCTGGTAGGCTCCAACGAGCTGCCGTCGGCCTTGAAGCATGTTGTCTCGGAGATGATCTCTTCAACGCGCTCCTTAGACAGTATGTCGTCTACCAAGACATTGCAATCAGCGGAAGCTTGTACACCTTCCTTCGAGAGTAGCACTCGTCGCTCTGAGTACTCCACTCACAAGGTCAATCTAGAAGAGTTGTTCAAGGTTGTGAATGCCTCGCTGCATGTAATGATCTGTGACCGCAGACCAGCTAGAGCCGGAGGCATCGTCTTATCAAATGATGAAGGATACCCGAAGCTCGCCGCACTATCCCCTGCTTTGTTCAGCCCTGGCTATGCACGGGTAAGTCATACGGCTGAGCGCAACAACTAGCAGTCAAGGATCCGTCACTGACAAAAACTTGCCATAGGCGATCTCACGATGTGAACCTTTGCTTTCAACCATATCTCACACTATGTCCGGCATCCATTGCCGCACCAGATCCCTAGGTCTGAAACGTAAGATGAAGCAGCTCCTCGATATTGCTACAGACAGATACATCCAGGAGGAGGGACAATCGTGCGAGCCCACCGAGTCTCGTAGTTCGAACTTGAAGTCTGCTGTTAATGCTCGCCTTTGGTTTCTAATACAGCGTAGATTGAATGATCCTCTCGCCAGTACGAAGATCAAGGCCTTTGTTGCACCTAAGAAGGCGTCAGACCTAGCTCGTGCTTCAGAGGCGATGCTCGACGAACATTTGATGGGGCGAGGAGAGGAAGAGGCAATATTCGACAGTCAGGACACTCTGTTAGCGGAAGACTTCGGTCAGGCTCAAGAAGCCTTCGACGAAGACGCCATGGACTGGGAAGACCCGGAGGATGATCTGCTCTTGGATGAGGAGACCCTTGTTGGAGACGAGGTTGTAGAGCAGGGCCATCTTTGGAAGGAACTGGACGAGGGAGAAGTTTTATTTAGCGCAAGTCAAAGCCGCTTCGAAAGCACTACTGAGCGGGCTAACGTGAACCAGGAGTATGACGAGCCATTGGAGGACGGGGACGAAGAGATCTTGGAGGATCAGATCATTGACGACCACCAGAATTACCCAACTAAAGATCAGTTGGGAAGCAATCGATGGCACGACGAGTTGTTGGAAGACACAATGATGAGCATGACCTCCTCAGTAAATGGCTATGGCGGCGCAGAACGCTGGCTGGGCTCATGATGTTTGCTTGTTAGAATCTTGGTTCTTCGCAATAGCGCACGCTCGTCATAGCTCAATCGGCCTCCAAATATAGCTTCTCGTCTAAGATCCATCTCGCAACTCCATCCGTGACCAACCTCTTCAAGGCTTGTTCATCACCCGCCTTAGCCGCCTCCCTCACTTTGGTGGAGCTTACGATCTCTTCACCTTCTTTTCTACCCTCAACTAGATCAATTCTTTGCGCCCACTCTTTTCTTGGACCATCTGGCTCCATCTCTCCCTTAGCTATCTTTCTTACATATTGATCTTGTTCTTCTCTACCGCCCCATGCATCATCGGTCCTCCTTGTCACCCTGACTCTATGCTTCTTGAATAGGTCTTCCAATGGCTCTAAGGTGTGTTTCGGAGGGTAGTATTTTGTGTCTAGCAACCTGATGAGGGTATCAAAGCCAATCAAATGGACTTGCTCAACGAGTCTTGCCGTATTATCACTACCATGACCTCTGTATTCCTCTTGTGCTTCCAGAATCCTAGCTTTATCGATGAATCGAGCCTCCTTCGTCACACCAACATCTACTATCAGGTCCCCCTGAGCCCTTTCCTTTCCATCCGATGTAGCGACCATCTTAACCAACTCTTCAGCGAAAACATTCATCATCGCCAGCCTGTGCTTAAAAGCAGCAGGCTTGGGTGCTTTATCGGCATTTTGGGTGGCTAGTAGAAGAAGCAAGCGCTTAGGCAAAGCTGTTGTTCTATCGTGCAGTAAGGCGGAGGTGCAGATGCGGAGATGGGCACGTGTAGGAGGATTGAAGGAAGAGTCAAGGATGTAGAGTGCTTTCGGTTGACGTGGCAATGATGGGTGAGGATAAGGGATGGTCCGGAGAATTTGGAAGGTAAGTGGGGTGGATGCAAAGGCGCTGAGTGATCTTTGCAGGGTTTTGAGGTCGCGCATGTCATCGGAGGAATGCAAATTGGTGGGCATGGTTGGTTGCCGAAGTTGAGGGTGAATGGTGGGGAAGCATCTGTAACGAGCCACGAGGGCGCATCTCTAGGAGTGTCGTCATCGTCTCACGTCTCCCACGTCTTTTTTATTTACTTGCAACCACCATATAGCATCACCATAGAAGTACGAAGCAGTTTCACTCACTTCGGTTGTTCGTGATATTCGGCTCCTCGGATTACCCCCCCTATGATCTAGAGTTGCATGGACTACCAACAACGTGGTAGAACCCGCGATAATCTAACTTTGAAACCGCCGAAGATGCTCGTGGTCCGTCATGCCAGCCGCTCCTCTTACTTCCAGCCTTTGGCTTTCTCTGTATACGAGATGAACGAGTACTGCATAAGTTGTTTATGCGACGGACTACCAGCAAAAGGTGCTCGTAAATCGAAGCCACAAAACCGGGACGATACTTGCAGATAATGTTTCTCTCTCGCGCAAGGTCTTAAGGACTATTGCAGTCAGCCCACTCGTACAATATCGCCAAGACGTCTCGGTGACCCGGTTGTCTCAGTCGATTCGGGAGTAAGGATGACCGCTGCCATAATCCAGCCCACGCGGAAACCCTTGCTAGCAGCAGCATAAAACTCTCAGAAATCCCTTTCTACTTTGAAATGGATTGCTGGGCGCCTCTGTGATGCCAAGATAGTGAACAATTCGATACTCTGCCCTATGGACTGACAGAGGTTACAAGTGCCAATCTTTATAGCTGTTAAAGGAGATCTCATGAAGGCTTTGAATGGTTGCAGGAGGGTCGCCGCCCATGACAACATCTCAGGCGATCCAGTCCCTTCTTCGAGTCAACATCCAATTACATCAGTGGATTGTGTTAGCCTCATGCGGGAGCCCTACTCTTCCGCCTGTAATTTGGTAATCTCATTTGTTCCTGCGTCTTGCCCCCTGTCTTAGTCTGAGCTAGCAGGATATCGAGCTTGCTAGCCCGAGTAGCCTAATTTCCGTATCCGCTGCCTCTGTTTTCTCCTCACAGGAAGACAACACTTTCTTTCCCCTCTATCACACTCTTTTGCATTGCGGTCGTTTAGGTTGTTCAGTCATTCTTTTGTCAGATTTTCAGTCACTCTTTTGCGAATCGATTTCGCCCCACACTCTTTCAACCTAACGATCTGTATCAGAAGAAACGAAGGAATCAAAGGACTCATTATACAAAATTATCCAACATCTACCAAGAAACTGAACTCGAAGAGAAGCCTCTCGGAAGATATAGAACACTCTGCTTTTTCAAACTAGCTATAACTTCAGACCATTGATTGGAATATCGACAAGATGTACAGCAAGCTCGCAGTCGCTTTTGTTGCGGCATTGGCGGCCGGTGCACAAGCCAATTATGGACACAATCACCATGCTTCTTTCCACAAGAATGGGACCCATCATTCTCCAGAGCTCTCACAAGCCGCTCTAAGCACTGGCACTGGCTCTGGACCTGGAGAATCAGGAGACACTACTCTCACCTACACTATCGGCAGCGGTTCATCTACCACTGTAATCACCACTACGATTCATCATACCGCTTTTGAGACCAACACTGCCGTAAGTACTAATTATGTACAGCTTGAAACATTCAATATTGATTTTGATGCAATAGACTACTTATGCTGTTGCCTCTGGAGCAAGTGGCACTGGTCCTACCACTACCTCACGCAATACCATCTATAGCACTATCGTCGTACCTTACCCATCTGCGACCAGTAGTGGCAGTCAAGAAGCTGAGACCGGGGCTCCTGGAGTCGGTGGAAATGGTACTCCAGGCTCTGGTGAGCAAGCTACTGTCACTTCCGGCAGCGGTCCTGCCGCCGCTCCTAGCACTGGTCCTGCCACCGCCCCTGGCACGGGTCCCGCCAGCGGTCCTGGAGAGAACGGAGCCAGCAACTCTCCAGGCTCCGGACAGAGCGCAGCTACTGCTGGTGCAGGTGCAGGTGCAGCGGGCAGTTGTGCACCTCAAGTAACTGTTACTGTTTCATCGCAAGTGACGGTCACAGTTGTGAGTTTGTTTCGACCCCTGAACTAAAACGCTGTGTATTAATTTGCTTCTTAGACCTCTGGCTCCGGCGCTGCCCCTACTGGTGGAGCTCCCGGTGAGGCTCCAGCTAGTGGAGCACCTGGCTCGGCTCCTAGTGCCTCCGGTGAGGCCCCAGCTGGTGGAGCACCTGGTCCAGCTCCCAGTGCAACGTCTGCCGGCGAATCTCCAGCTACTGGGGCTCCTGGCTCAGGTCTTGGTTCAGGCCCTGGTTCATCCCCAGAATCCTCTGGCCCCGGAGCGGCCCCCTACCCACTTCCAACCGCCGCACCATCAGGCGGCGCACTGTACAACAATGGCACTCAGGCTGCCTCCACTAAGAAGTACAAGACCAAGTGCGGCAAATCTGGCTTCCTCACCATGCCCTCGGGTACTGGCTACCTTCCTGTTACCGCCACTGCTCCCGCAATCCGCAAATAGACCAATACCCATAAGTCCGCGCTGAGCGCGCTGGAGTTACTGACGGGAGCAGACTATTCTTCTTGCATCATACTTTATAGAGTGGTTTTGAAATCACATTTTACCATTCCATTCTTGTATTCTACATTCTTCATATCTGGGAAGTGAGCGAGCATCAGCGAGCATGAGACGCCTTAAATGAGATCTCCAAATCAATGTACATCCATCTCACTATGCATTGTGAACGTCAAAGTTGGTAGATCTCAGCTTTCCCCTTTAAATTGATATCTTATTTTAGATGTCAACAAAACGAAACTGTAGAGCTCCTTGCCCTGTTTTACTGATCTGCAGGATATGGAAAGTTGCCTAACGCCGGATATGCTGCTTGCCTGTTGTGACTATGGCCTCTGGAAACACAGAGCCCCTCGTGGTTGACGGAAATATCCGGTCACGCCATAATGCGACATCGAAGGCGTGCACCAAGGAGCGCAAAGTTCTTTTGTTCCCTGATCAGCTATCATTCTAAGACTGACTATAGTAGTTTAGTGTAGCTGTATGGCATGAATTGGAGGAAGTGTTGTCCGAGTCTTTATGAAAGTACATGGAACATATTTCCTAATGCCGTTGCCAAGTAAATATTTAGGGCAACTTTAGTGGCGGGACTTGCGTCTGACCTTCGTCACTCACCCAGCCATTTCTTTTCTGATCGTTACTGTTCTAGAACTACTTACAAACCCACCACCAAGCGTTGATTGCTTGGTTTTCTCTTCTTGTGCTACGCCATTTATGTCCCTCGTTTGTACCGACTGTCGTTGATGTGCTAATCTTTCTTGCGCGCATTCAATTACAGTGTCTCGTGCCCACCAAGCTTGCCCATTCACTTAGGGTCCGGCGACCAAATCGACGACCAGTGTCTACCTCATTTATCTTGAAGTGATCCTCCTTTCTCTTCAGCAGAAGTGTATCATTCCACATTCCAGTGTCTAGTGGCCGATCATGGGGCGCCAACTTGCGCATTCGCCGAATGCGGATGACGAGGTCTCTGACTCAATCCATCCCACTATCTCCGAAGAAGTTTCCGATATGATTATGTCGTCTGATGGGGAAGCACCTGGAATATACGACCCACCACCTAATATAGCAGCTCGGTTCTACCGGAATAGTGCGAATCGTCGCAAAACCTCAGCAGCATCGTCGCGCCGGAATTCCATGTCTTCACATCATTCAGGTCGCTCCACAAAGTCCGCTCATGGCGGACCCCAAAGCAGTCATATTGCACAACATTTACGTCGTGCCTCTATCATACAGAGCCGCAAGGATAAGGCGGCAGATAGGAATGCTCATGCTGAGCAAGTCAGACTCAGAGCTGCCATGAACAAGGCCGCTCCGAGGGTGACTACAAATAGTGAGGAGCGCGCTCTCGCAGCTCAAAAAGCAAGAGCAAGATACCTTGCCAGGGTTCAGGCGAACTGCGCCGAAGAGGTCAAACGTTCCAAAAGAGTCGCTGAAGAGCAGCGGGAGAAAAGGGCTGCTGAGCATCTTAAACTGAAGGAGGACCTGGAGGAAAGGCATGCAGAGGCTGAAAGGAGGAAGGCCCTGCTTCAACAGGCTCAGCGACGCCCTAGGGCTGCTAGCTCACCCAATGCGGACGATAAGAAGACCACGGTCTACGTATGGAAGCCGAGAAACAAGGAGGAGGCTGCCAGGACAATACACCGGTATTGGCAGAATTGGCAACGGAAACGCACGGTTCAGGAATTCTTGCAACTTGGCTTGACAGTAGAAGCTGTACAAAAGACTAGCTTTGAAGACGTCGGAGCGTTATTGGCTCAAGAGAACGTCTTGACCTGCACGGCAAAGATGATAAAGCTCTGCGGCCTAAACGACATTAATGAAGACGACATTGCGGAGAAAACCGCTGTTAGGACATTTCTTAGCACATTCCTCATTCTTGGCCATCCAGCTCAAGTGCTGAGCAAAGAGGGCGAACAAGAGCGGGATCTTACCGACAAGGCCAAAGAGCTTTTACAATCTTTCAATCAGATTATGGACAAGGTTCCTCAACCTGGCTACATCAACTTTACGACCTCGCTGGCCGAATTGTCCGAGGCCTACAATTCATTCCATAGGGCTTTTGCGGCTTGGAAAGCTCACGACTCATCGTTTTTGATATCCAATATGCTTGCACAATATGCGGAGCTAGATGCCATTTGGCAGACAGTCAAGGATGACACAGATGCAGAAGTGGCTGCAGACTACAAGGAAGGCATTAAACAAAACCAGACCTTGCTAATCGTTAGACTCAAGAGACTGGCTGGTCCGGAAACGGCGTTTAAGATGATCAGGGAAGCCATTCGAGCAAGCAGAAAGGCGAGATCGAAGAAAAAGTCAACCATGGACAGCAAGCCCCGGGCAGCGCCTGTCGTTCAAAATAGTACAGCTATCCCCGCCACCTTGCCATTAGCTGAAGATAATCAGCAGCGGTTGGATCTTGGAGGTTTCCCAGCCAAGGCGAGGCTAGGGACACTGACGATGCTTCCAAGTAATCGGTTCATAGCACATGAGCTTGCTATTAATAAGCAATACAAGATTGATGTCGAGCCAAAGCCGGACGAGCGCGACAAATTGATCGAGGATATGCGGAGCAACATGCAACAAGGCCTCGATGCTACATCCGGAGATCAATGGATACCCGTTATAGCTGAGATGTTAAAAACGAGGCTCTTGAGTCTGTTAAAACCCGGAGGCTCTCTTCACGTTTTGGTGTCCGATGCTCTTGACATTGATATGGTAAGAAATCAGGTCAGGAACGGGTCTTTCTCATACGATACGTTCTTTGCATTCATGAACTCAATACTGCCAAAATTATGTGCTCCCGTACGAGATCCAGAAGTTAAGGGTCTAGCGGAGAGGCCAAGTCAGGACCCCATTCAGCAACTGGCCAGGATCTACTATACTATCGAATTGCTTGTGCTCGATCACGCGAACTTTACATTGACTTTATGGGCTCCGAAACTCATTGAGGCCCAGACCGAGTACGAGAAGAAGGAATTCACCCAGAGACTAGGTGGTTCCTTTCCGATCAAAACATTGCATTGGTGGAAAGCTGCCATAGACCGAATAAGAGTAGAGCCACAGAGAAGGACCGCTGAAAGTGCTATCGACCCAACAATCTGGATACCTGCCGAGAGAATATACATGAACGGACTTGTCGATCTAGCCATTGGTACTACAGTCTTGCAAGAAACGGACCTTCCAGAGACACTCGAGCTAAACTATCAGCGCTTTACACGAACCCGTTCAGACACTCTACGCATGATTACAATAGCGTCTATTCTTCTCACAGCCAAAAACCTCCTACGACGAGATGTCCGCTCTTTGTGGAAACTTGAAAGCCAACGAATGTGGGACCTGCCGTTCTCGTCACCATCAGCCTCTTTTGTATCTATTGTCGAGTCTCGTTATGCTCTACCCCCAACTACGAAGCAGCAACTCAATGGTACGATAAATCGTCTTCTTACAGATGCTCGCGAAGGTCAGGTCAGCCATCCAGTCATGAAGGTACTTTTAAAGAAAATTTACACTCACGTCCTTGCTCGGCTTGCTGCTTCCAGCGCAGAGGAGCGTATCCGAACAAGTACTACTGCTAGTGAGGTCTTGGGGTCAAGCGGTATGCCGGAATTTGTTGCAAGGATTGGGGATTTTGTTCAGGAACTGGGTCGGGTGGCTGCTGTGGATCGGGAAAATCATGGCGAATGGTATGATCAGGTCGCGAGGAAGGCCGCAGAGGAGGCCTAACAAAGCACATGATGAGGTGCTACGACATGTCACGGCTTTCTTTTTCCGGTTGTCTAACATTGCACATAAAGAGCGCTGGTGCTTCGGAACGGCGTTGAGCGCATATTCTGCAGGGTGGTCCTGCAGGAGTATTGGCACAATGATTGGGGGGCAGACTGGGGTGGTGGGGTTCTGAAACCTTTCTATGTACACATGAATGCACGACTCTTCTTGATTACATACTATGACTGTGCTGCCTACTGTGAAATTCAAAATTCTTTATAAGAGCTTCTGTCAAAGGCTGATCCGTAACTCTCTTTCCCACAGCATACTCATCCTCTGTTTTTTGTCGTCAAAAGATGCTTTGGAAACAACACTTGACCAAGATCATTGACCTTTGACGGAATCACAAAACACCTTCGTAAATACAACCCCACGTCCTCCCGTCCTGTAAGGCATGAAAAATCCCAGCAAAAGTCATGTACGTAGAGATTACACCCAGCAATGCCTTTTCGAGCTTAACACCCCTTGAATCAAAACCCTTTGCCGCTCAAAGAGCGCTTAAAATGACATGTTCACTGCCTGAACCCTCGACAGTCTCATCTTCCATGCCCTACAATACAGCCCATAAACGCGCACAACACCTACTCCATCCTCTTCGCAAGCAAAGTAACGCAAATCAAGGTCGAAAACCACAACAGCAATGCCGCGAAAAGACTGCCAATTTTGCGGAACACCGTAAGAGAATACATGGTTAATTATTTGAACACATTTCTTGAGGCAGACAGATTTATAGGCTTTGCATCTTCTTTCTTGTTGGATAAAGAAGGCAGCGACAGAGCGTAAGACGAATGGAAATGCAATCACACCATCCAAATTATTTATTGATCTTACGTTGTTGTGTCGTCCCTAAGCTTTATAAACAATTCTATCTTCAACTTTATATATTCAAATAAATCAATTCCCATCGGTAGCGACGGCGCGTGCCGCGCACCCACCATTGAAAAATGCCTTAAGTGGTGTTTTCGTAGGGACTCATGTTTGGTGACCAGGTTCAATCCTGTCACTAGGCATGGCCTGAGCTTTTTGGCTGCGGAATCTTTTTTGTCTTTTTTAATTTTATTTTTCTTTGCATGACTGTTTCTTTTCTCTTCTTTGTTAGGTTTCAATGTTTGGAGGTGACCAGGCTTTTTAGATGCTGATTGTGTTCTTTTATCTCAACACTTTGTATCTTGAATGGTTTTTGCCTAGGACTTGCGTGTCAATCAGTATATCTAGGTGATCGACGGGCATTCGAATCTGGTGAGTATATTTATTAGGCTTGAAAGCTGCAGCTCGATTGATTTCTCTAGAGATGCCTTGATCTAACATGCTGAGGCCCTGAACCATGGCTTGTCCGCCGTATGAGCTTTAAGATGTTCGATTCACCGAATGTCTTTCTAAACCCTTTGCCCGATTTTACACATCTCGTTAATGGCAACGAGACAAAGTTACTTTCGGATGGTCGGCTTCATCAACACCTCGTCTTGGAACTTGGGGTTTTCACCCTCCACCAAACCCCACACATTCACGACAACCTCCCCCATACCAGCCTTCGCTGGCCCGAACAGTTCAGTCCTGGCGAAAGCCATGTGGACCTGAGTCATATCGCTGTCACTTCATTTGAAGAAAAAGCAGACGCAGGTGATCAATCTGAAAAGTGGAAGTCTCGGCCATGTTCTTTAAAGTATTAATTATTCCGACTATGAACCTTTCGGTTTGACATCGTAGAAGGATGCATCGAGATGCCACTACAAAGCTGGTCAATCACCATAATTATGACAGGGGTAGCTTCGTCAATATGACCCTACGTTTTCCCGCTTAGTAGAAAAGGGTGAAAAAGTCATGCAGATAAGAATGACACCCACCATTTGCCCACCTTACACATCTTGCCAGAAATGGCTTTTAAGAAACCAGCATCCCGTGGATAAAAGCCTTTGGTTCTGCTCTAGGACCCCAATAAATCCTGTCTTCCATACCCTCCAGCCCTCTGATATGCGTACCTTCGCAAGCAAAGCGAGTCGAGAAAAGCCACAAGAAAATATAATCTGAATGACTCCAAACCAGCTTGAATACTGTAATATATCTCGGAGTCTATCATCTGAAGGACGTTACTATCTCCATGTAATAAGCACTATCGTATGAACAAGGTAAGAACCCAGCCGTTGGTGATTGATAGACGTCACTAGCGCCATTCTCCTCTGGCGACCTTAATCCAAAGCTCTCCGTCCTTCTCCGTCAACATCTGCCGTACCACGACGCGCCCCAACGAAACGTCATCAGCAAGCCTGCGTTATCTATACAAGTGTCCACTATCATCATGCTCTCAAAATCCTCCTTCCACTCCTCCTTCGGGCCTCTGAATCCTCAATCGATCGCCTGTCATCATTATCCGCCTTGATCCCAGTTTATTATAGCACAAACAGTTAGCTCTACATACAACGACTCAATTGATTGATTTGAACTTCTACAATGTCTGACCCCGAGAATCCCAACATCAGCAAGCGGAGTACGCCGCAATGGTCTTTGTATCAGCGGGAGAACTTTTGGAAGACGAATAAGGGAGAGGTGCCGCCTTTCAATACTGGTTTGGGATCCCTCGATCATGACAAGATGGGAAAGAGGGATTGATGTTTGTGTACAGAGCCTGGGAAATTGGAGGAATTGGCGAAGAAGAAGTTGACTGAGGGTGGATGGTACTACGCTTCCTCCAATGCCGGCCAATCCTATACCCATCTTGCAAATCGTACGATCCTCAGAGCTTCCTTCTCGATGCAGAATTGACAAAACCTAGGGCAAGCCTTCTTCCGTCACAGAATCATACCCAGACAGCTCGTCGACACCAATCTCCGCGACACCGCCACCACCATTTTCGGTCACAAAGGAGGCTCTCCCTCATACCATCTACAAACCCCTTTCTAATTCCACCTCCCAGTCTCCGCCCCTATCGGCTTCGCTCCCATCGGCATAAACAAAATCTATAACAAAGACGGCGAACTCCCTGTCGCCAAAGTAGCTGCCGAGCTCAATCTTCCCTACGCTCTCAGCACCGCAGGCAGCAATCCCATCGAAAAGGTCGCCGAAGCCAACGGCGATGGGCCCCGCTTCTACCAACTCTACATGCCCCACGATGACGAACTAACCATCTCCCTCCTCACTCGCGCTTTCAAATCCGGCTTCGACGTTTGCATGCTCACAACCGACACATGGCAATTAGGTTGGCGCCACGATGACGTGGCTACGGGAAATTATGCATTCTATCACGGTATAGGTGCGGACTTAGGGCTGTCAGATCCGGTATTCCAGAAACGGTTGAAGGAGAAGGGTATTGATCCCGTTAAACAGCCTAACGAGGCAGGCGCATTGTGGATTGATAATGTCTGGCACGGCCGCGCCTGGGGCTGGGAAAAAATCCCCTGGTTGATCAAAACATGGAAGGAAATCAGCGGCGGTCGCCCTTTCTGCCTCAAAGGCATTCAATCCGTCTCCGACGCTCAGAGAGCCGTCGAGATCGGCTGCGATGGCATCGTCGTTTCGAACCATGCGGGACGGCAAGTCGATGGTGCAATTGCTAGTTTGGATGCGCTCGAGCATATCGTCGCTGCAGTGGGAGACAAGACCTATATCATGTACGACAGTGGGATTCGAGGAGCAGCCGACGTTGCAAAGGCCTTGGCGCTGGGGGCGAAGTTCGTGTGGGTGGGCAGGCTGTGGGTTTGGGGGTTGAGTATTATGGGAGAGACCGGGGTGAGACATGTAATGAAGAGTCTGTTGGCGGATTTTGATATTTTCATGAATGCGGCCGGGTTTCAGAACATTGAGCAAATTGATAAGACGGTTCTGGGTGCGTATTCGTCCCCTGTTACTTTGGCTTTGATTCGCGCTGGTATAATGCTGATTTGGCTTTGCAGAATCCTATCCGAAGGCTTACGCAATGATTGCGGAGAAATCAAAGCTGTAGATTGTTCGCTAGATGGATATACAATAGGTATCCCTTAAGTGGCTGGCGTCCACCTTTCAGGAGGAAACCGCGGAATTTCGCTGGTTAGTTGAGTAAAACGCCAGTCCCTTTAGTATAGAGACCTACAATAAGTAAATCTAATCAATACTAAAACTTGAAGACTCTAAAATATAATAATTCTTAACAAGGCTAAGTTCATTATAAGTATATCTTTATTATAAAGAAGAAGGTATAGGTTTAGCTTTAAGCTGTAGAGGTGCCAGTATTATTCTCCCCCAGGGTCGCGAGGGACAAAATCATTGGCACCCCTTGCAAAACGTCAGTCCTTTCAGCAAAGAGCAGACCCGTAATGAGTTATTTTATATAAAATTTTCACTTAAACAACGTTTGAATATAATTATTCTTTATAAGTTTAAGTCACTTATGAGTCGATCTCTATTGTAAAGGAGAAGTCATAGGTTGGTAAAAGCTTCGCTTTAAGCTGTAAAGTTGCCAATGTTCTTGTCCCCCGCGACACCCCTCAACCGGATGCCCCGTAGAGTTACCCTAAAAGTCGGTCGCCCAAGGGATAGGAATAGTGCCCGGAATTAAGCTCTAAAGGCGTGTATCTGATCTTCTGGAAGACCAGCTTTAGGGGTCTCTAGCATCAGCCCTACAGGGCTGCACGTTCATAGGCGAACCCTTCTCGTCCCAATCGCCTTTTGTTTTCTCCACTCCCACAGCAGAATATCATCCTGCACCCGTACTCCGTATGAAATTTCGATTGCAATAATCTATGTGACACATGTAGCGAGTGGAAAGTGCCATTATAATTGCAAGAAGTATATCATGGATAGCATACGCTGAATTACACCCTCAAATGTTGAAGACTCTGCTTTCCATTGTACAGGTTCTCTATCCTCTATGAAATATGAGCTCGTCTTAGCTTCGCCCCAGAGAAATCACTCTCTGGAGCTACTAGTCACCAGCACTGCGTAGAAGTGCGAGCTCGGCGCTGGTGGCCCTCCCTCCCTCCCTAAAGAGAGGGGGAAGAGCCCGGTCTTGGACCGGGTGGCTTTCGCTATAAGCCTTGAGAACCTACAAGATGTTAGCACTGATTGAGACGATTCGTGACTTACTTGGAGGTCGGGGACTAGATTCGAGCTTGGCCTTGGCCAGCGTCGTAATCGCCGCCCTCTCTGTGAACACCTGCCTGGTTATCACTTAGGACAGGTCTCATCTGATTTCGCCATCGTCTCCGAACCAGGTCCGCGACATTAGATAGACCGTCTGAGTCGCTTTCCGTGGAGCTGGAGCTTTCACCAGCCGCGTGCAATGCCTCGGACTCACTATTTTCGTTGCCACTATCAGATCTTCTAAACAATGAAGGACCAAATACCGGTGTGCTTTCATCATCTGTCATATGAACATCATCTGTCATATGGAAATCATCAGTCATCTGGACATCATCTGTCATATGAACATCATCTGTCATATGGACACCATCAGTCATTTGGAAATCATCAGTCATCTGGACATCATCTGTCATATGAACATCATCTGTCATATGGACACCATCAGTCATTTGGACATCATCTGTCATATGAACATCATCTGTTATATGAACATCATCTGTCATATGGACATCCTCAGTGTCCCCTGGCAAAAATATTGCATCGTCACCATCGTCAGTGGCTTGGCCCATGGCACGCCAGAGATTATTAAACTCTGGAAAGCTGCCCTGTATCCTAGAGAGTTCTCGCTCAGCTTCTTCAGCACGGGACTGCCACTGTCGGGCATACATCCGCTGCGCCTCAAAATCTTCTCTAAGGCGTGCCTCTCGGGCATGAGCTCGTTCAAGCTCAGTTGTGACCCTGTCGATCTCTTCAACCATAGCCCGAGATATTCTCGGGTTTGAAGGCTGGAATTGAGCCTCACGCCCCGCTGTTGATGATGTACTAGACATCGTGTTTTAATAATACCGACCTGGCGTAAAGCCAGCTACGGTTGCTTTTTTCAAAAACACCGACCAGGAATCCACCTGGTGCGGTTCGTGCGATGTATAGGAAGATAAGGGGGAATAAAGAGTGCGCCAATGATCACAAATTCTGTACCAGAAGATGGTAGTGATTTGACGCTGAAGTGGAAGGGTGTGTGGGGTGATGATGAAGGAGGAAGCAGGGAGGTGGGAGCAACATCAAGATAATGTTTACTGTGTGCCGCGCTAACGAAACGCACCAGGTCGCGATTTTGTGTTTACAAATTCTTCATTTGATACCAAAAAGTAAGAGGATGGAGCAAAAGTCATGCATATAATGATTAGAACTTAAATTAAGTTTAATACTTGTCAAGCTCCTTTAGAGTAGCAGAGATCGTTATATTACACTTCTTAAGTTCAAAAAAGGTATGATAAAGGGTTAGAAACGCTCAGAACTACAACTTCTACGGGTGTTGATTACGATCGACTTATCAAGTGTTAGCTCTATATGCATGTCTTATGCCCCATTCTCTTACACAATTTACGTTCAAAAAGCCTGGTCTGAAGGATTGAAACCCGGCAAAGAAGATGAAAGAAAAAGGCAAGCAAGTTTCCACTGCCAATAAGCTCGGGCTATGCTTCGTGGCAGGTGGTGCACTTTACCTGTCACTAAGCATGTCTTTACGAAAACACTAATTAGGGCAATTTTTCAATTGCAGGTACGCTGATAATAGTACGGCGCTCGCCGTACCGCTTGCGCACCTGCGTATAAATATCCGCTTTGCTTACTAGCGCGTCCGTAATAGGTGATTTTGACAAGGCCCTGTTTACAAAGACCGGAAGATGGCCACTCCCAGGTGGCCAGCCATCTCACTAGGCTGTGACCACTTGCCACCGAGAGTAAATCGACTTATCTGTAACAAAAATTTGACTCAAGTTGCTGCTTGAGTCTTTACGGCCCTGTCATCTGGTGACAGGGCCAGGCCTTAGTCCTCCTACACTCAGTGTAGCAAAGGTAATGCTCCTGGTTGTCCAGGAGCAGGTCCGAGGACTTGGCGAAGAGTTCTTTTTTCCATTCATTCATCTAAAGTGGAAAGTTTTTAAGTGACCGCCTTGCTTACTAGCGCGGCGGTAAGAGTGCGATGTATAGAATAACGAAGGGGGAGAAAAGGTTAATCACATACTCTGTACCAGAATATGTGGGATGGGTGTTGAAGGAGAGAGGAAAGCAGCATCAGAGTGATATTTTGAATGTGGTTGCCACGAACCAAACGCGCTAGCCATCGCCAAACAACAAATTATTTACAACTTTAACTTCAACAGCAGCCAGGCCAGGCCAGGAAAAATTGTCCATATCCAAAGTTTAAGTTGCTGCACAAGTCTTTATATCCCTATTACGAAGGACTTCCTCAATCATTTGTTCGGAGAAGTTTTCGCTGCCAAAAAGCTCAGGCCATGCTTAGTGACAGGATTGAACCTGGTCACCAAGCATGAGTCCCTACGAAAATACCACTTAAGGCATTTTTCAATAGTGGGTGCGCACCCAATGGAAGTTTTAAGTATACCGGCCTAGAATCCACTAGCCACGGTTCGGGTGAGTTCGACGAGTCCTTGTTTGCAAGAACCGCAGGATGGCCAATCCCAGCGTCGAACTCTGGTTGAGGTGGTGACAGGTGGTCAGCCATACCACTAGGCCATGACCACCTGCCACCGGTAGTGAATTGATCTATTTGTAAATATAACTTTGGTTTTTGTTGACACGGAAAGCTTGGAGACGGCCCAAAACGTGAACGTTCGGAACACCAAAACCCGTTAACCCAGAATGAAGAATGACTAAGTAATTTGATCAGATTTACATTCGTCTCATCTTATGTACAGAAGATATCATACCAAGGCTATTCAGTAACCCTACTTTCTCTCCCATCGTCTTTCCCCTCATCCACATCCACGCCTCCCAAGCCGTCAATTGTATTTCTTACCCTTTCCGCTCTCCTCCTCGCATCAATCCAGATCATAAACTCGGAATACGTCTGCGGCATAATTCTTACGTCCTTCTCAACTAAAAAGGTATAATTGAACTGACCAGTCGGTTTCGTCTCCCCATGCTCGATATTCCTTACTTTACTATCAACCCGTATCTGCACGCGTGTGTAATTTCCCTCCTCGCCCGTCTTCTCCTCGCCCTTACTATTACCTTCGCTTTTCCCCTCCGCCCTGTCCGTATAAGCAACCGTAGCAGTCAAATAAAGCACACTCCCCACCGGCACCGGATTCTCAAACGTGCTCGGATCAAGCGAAACAAATGTAGGTCTTGAATGGGAGAAAGCTGCTGCGCAGCAGAAAGCGAGTTCGAAGGTTTGTTTGAGAAGGAAGCCGCCGAAGATCATGAAGTTGTGCCGGTTGCGGTATTGGGGCTGCATTATCTGGGTGGTATCGATGCGCGTGGTCGACATATAGAGGGTGTTTTGGGGTTTGCGGGCAGGGAGGTTGGGGTCTGAGGTGAAGCGAATTAGTCTGTGCATTGAGTGGGTGTGTTTGGGAGCGAAAGCTGACCGTGGTATTCGAGCTGTTTGAGCCACATGGCGTGTATCAAGTCGCTTTCTTCATCATTGGGAGCTTGCTTGCGGAGAGCGCGCTTAGCCATTGCCTTTTTCTCGTTCGAATTCTTCTCGCCGAGGGCGAAAAGGCGCTTTTCTTCGTCTGTCTCCAAAAGGATGGGACTTATAGCGACTGGTTTCTTGGTGGAGGGATCGAGTGATACCATTGTGAAAGCGCAGGTCATCAGGACGTCTTCTTTCTTGACCTTGGCTCCGTTTACAGGAGCTTTGGCTACTTGTAGAGATATCTCCATGCTGCTCCTTCCGGTTGCGAAAGTGACTTGACCGGACAGTTCCAGGTCGCAGAGCTCCTTCAAGGGATGATTTATGGTTATTCGGTCGACAGCAGCTGTAACGGTGGTAACTTGCTCTCCAGTATGCTTATATGCAATGACACCAGACAACGCATCCAAATCCATGAAGATAGTCCCAAGCCTTGGACTGCTTTAGCATAGTATGACGGTGTAGCAACATCTCATGCACACCTGATATGGCCATTAGCATTGAGGTAATTATCGAGGAGCCATGGATCTTGAGCAAGTGGTATTACCTATGTCTAGATCAGTCAGTCAGACAGAGTATTTAGCGCTAGGAGCCATATTTACCACACGATGAAAGCTGTCAGACATCTTTTTCGGCTTCAGATCGCGGTCTGGCGGAATTGCGGGCGTGTTTGACTTCTTTGTAGGATCTATACCCTCTTCCCTCTTCTTCTGTAAAGCTTCAACCCATGGAGTCCGTACTCGCATGGCGGTCAAATCCTTGTATACACCATCTGTACAGTAGATTGGGCTTGTGTGAAGCCGCCGAGTTGCTCCCAGGAATTTTCGGAGAATGGAAGTCGCCGGTGCTCTCAACCTGACAGGTTGCAGATAAACTGGAGGGTGTAGGTGCCTCATGATGGTTAACTGGAACAGAAGCGCCGTCGACAAGGGAGGTTGGGATCATCATAATGCAGGTGAAGCAGGTAGGGTAAGAAACCCCAATTGTCTCAATTTGGCTAGCGCGGGATTGTCTTTCTTCCTTCAACGAATGAATTCAGGACCCGACCGACTTCCCAATATCACACCTTGTAGGGGTCAGGGAAATGCGGTGGCTCTGTTGACGTCCGTTGCTACCTACGAATAATGCGCTTTTTCATCGTCATCATCAGCGTTTACTAAGCTACAGGTTCGAAGGGGGACTGTCTCTCTAACCCCCTTTTCGAGTTGAAAAAATCCCGTGTTATGGGCAAAAGCAAGTGATGTGGTCGTTGTTACAACTTCGCTAATGGTCCGAACGTCTCAGGTTCATGTCAACCGCCAATTTAATTGTAATCAATCAGTCTCATCTCTCAGATCCCTACACTTTCATCTCTCGTAAATTGAAGACCCTGGTTGATTTCTTTTGCTCAGATGCGCGCTAAGGTTCCTAAGATTTATCTAATCTTGCTATCGTTTGTCCTGTAAAACATCGGACAGAAATCTGACAATACGGATGCTCAACTCTCGACGACACGCCTAGAACAGGTGTCACAATTGTATTATCTTACGTTATTTGGATTTTACTCGCATAAGAGCCTTCGTTATAAGTAGTTACACATCTATTCGCTATTTCCAAAAGAAGATTGACAGATTTACAAGATAGGCCACGCGTTATTGAAGAATTTCGAGGAAAGGAAAATGAACTCGTACATTAGAAGTGATAACGCCAATTGAGATAACGGGGAGCTATGAAACGACGGCGTTGAGACACAGTCTCGCTGTGCCAGGCGCCGGGCCGAGTGGCAGTCTCACCTTTTGTGATTTGAGAGAGGTGAAGAATAAATCAAATTAGTACACATAGTTCCCACTCCAAGCCATCGGGAAGAAATTCTGGGTTATGTAGACCAGCAAGGTCAGCTTCCCCAACGACACGATATTTCCTAAATGCGTGGGTCTTGTTGTTGGGGTCAGCTTTCCCTGAGGAGTGCTCTGTTGTCCACGTAGCGATTCTCGGGGGTTCATCGGGCAGGAGAGGCTCCTCTCTGAGAATTAAAAGTTGCTCCCTGTCACGGAAGGAGCAAATTTTGTCGTTTTTGCGGACTTGGGGATGCGCCATGCCAATGTTGCCGGACGATGTTGTGATGATGCGCCTGTAGCGGACAAGCTTAGCCAGTAAAGCTTTGACAGTCAACTCTATCTTCTCAAGCTCGTTCTTCGTTAGTGGTGAGCTCTTTGGTGCATCGTGGAGAGCGGCAGCAACTGGGAAGCGTGCGTTGAGTGCAGCGGTTGCATTGCGACGTACACGTACGAGACGATTGAATACTCTAAGCGAGGATAGCGAGAACCCTAAGCCAGAAGATGTTTCTGCTGAAGCGGCAGATTCGCGTGGTTCTTTTTCAATTCCATCTCCTTCTAGCTCATGCCTGGGGACCTGTCTGGTTAACTCAACATGACCCTCGTCTTCTACTTCATCGAGTTCAAGTGATGGTAAGTTCTTTACCAAATTGTCGGTACCCTCCTCCGTTTGAGTCGTTTCTAAGCCTTCTGTAGGCATTTGTCTAAGTGCTAGAGCATGATCATCGGGTGTCCTCTTACGTGGCGAACCGGGCCTTGGCCTCATAAGTTCTCCTTTTAACCAGCCCCCTTTCCAAACTGGCACACTGTTGGCTGCAACAGTAGACCAGCTCTCGAGAGAGCGGCCAGCAAAGATAAATTCTCTGTTCTTGTCTAGCCATTCTGATAATTCTGGAATTAAAGCAAGCAGGCCACGATTGTCTGGCTTCATGAGCGTTTTTATGCTGAACTTGTGACATTCCAGTCGGAAGGGTTGCTCTAAAGACTCTTTCGAACTTTTGTTAGGAGCTTTACGGCTTCCAAGCAAAGCCTCCACGATGGCCTCTAGTGTCGCAGTTTCTGACCCATACCTGTTTGCGGAACAAGCTGGCTCAATGATGTCGTATTGGGAATTAAAAAATGAGCTGTGAATCGGTAGGACTGAGCCAATTCCATCAACCGTCCCCACGATCATTCCCCAAGCCCATAAAGCAGTGTCTTTGCCATATTCTGAATCACCGAAAACGGCGTTCACTTCAGCCCCTGCTTCCCAATCTAAGGGAAAATGGAGTATATCCTGCGAGACAATGCTTGACGCGTCGAAGCATGGAGTACTGAGATCCATTGCCCAACTCGGAATTTCAAGAGCGCATGTTTCAAAGGGGCTCTTGAAACGAATATATGCAAGGCTCTTGCGATTGACAATTAGAGATCTCGTAAGGTGGACGTACACTTCTCCTGCAGAGATGTCGTATGACGGGCGAGGTACCAGTATTGAGACATCGGACGACATTCCTAACATGCCGTAGACTTTATCTCTTAGGTCCGAAACCAACTGACCTCCAGATTCTACCAAAATGGAAGTCAAAGGTATGCCCGTTTTGTTCATCCCGTCAAGATCACGGAGACTGAGGATGAGAGCGATGCTGTTTAAGTGGGCTGCTCTCAGAGGAAGCTCTCCCACATTTGGATTTGGAGAGGCAATCCGGCGACACATTACTGAAAAAAGCGCATGAAGATCTTCGAAGGCTGCACGTTGAGTGCCGCAGCGGAATACAACGGTTTTCGCAAGGGAAAGTTCTTGTAAGATCCAAGTTCTCTGCCAGTAAGAGCTGCCAAGTACTTTATCTACGGCATCCCACAGCACGACCTCGTTGGCAAGACAATCCGCAGAGGATATGTCCCCTCCAGCAAGTCCAGGCGTCATTTCTGATCTTGGGCAAGACTTCCCGAAGGTGTTCATAAGCTCCATCGCGCCATCACTTTGGCCTTCTGCCGGGCCTAGCCATGCAGTTACCTCAGTCGCTTTGGAATATATTTCTTTCATGAGTAGAACCTGCTCAGACTTCTCCGCGTTGTCGTTCTGGTTAATGCAGAGTGCATCAACAAAAATTGGACCGTGGTTCTCTTGTCGAAACTGTCGAAGAGCTTGATCAAGGTTTGCTGTGATTTCTGTTTCTGCACCATCCAGTAAGAGAAGTTGGGGAGCCTTTTCACGGCCCCAATGGTATGAGAGTGCCTTGAACAAAGGCTCGTCTAATAGAGAAACGGTATTGAGCGTGCAGGTGATCATAGGAGATTCGTCCATCCTTATAGTGAGCAGGCGGATTTCGTGCCTCTCAGATTTTAGAGCATGATATACCATGTTTAGATGTATGCCGCCTGCGCACCGCTAGCGGTGCGCAATCGGGTATTAAGGATTGTTCAAAGACGTGAAGTGAGAGTCGTAGGCATCTGATTCATTAGTAGAACTAATCGCTAAGAATCCTATGATAATTCTAGGAGGCATACGCCTCTTGTTCCTGTCAATTGGAGCGGGGTTGATATAACGTAAATACCCAGCTGCCACTAGGACTGCTTGGCATTAACAGTAAGCTAATGTAGGCGTTCTCTTTCGACAGTCTCCGCTGCATTTTTCCAGTTCTAGAAATCAAAACCTGAGATCCTGGACTGTACTGACTCCAAGTTAGGTCTATGGCGATGATAGCTTGATTCAAAGGCTCGACACAGAAGCACAGCATGAAATCCGTAATTCACTGGATGAGTTCTGTACCTTGCTGGAACAAGCATTGAGGCTGTTGAAGCGGATTCTTGGTCCGAAAGCGGCCGCCCGAATCAAGTATCAGCCCAACGCTTCTTCGTCCATTTCGACTTCAGTAACGTCCGGCTCCACACGGTCCACCTCAGCTTTGGCTACCGCCCTAACGCTCAAGGTGTCCGAGTCCCATTTGAGCAGTGAAAGGTCTACCGTACAGTTGTTAAAATGGAGATTTCGGGACAAAAAGGACATAAGTGCTGTTGTGGGGAAGTTCGCAGATGTGAACGATCGCCTCTTGGAGATGATACGTTATTGGTCATTAGTATCGGCCATAGGAGTGGACTTGCGTCACTTGGAGCATCTCGAGAACGACAAGGATGATGTTATGCTCGGGTTGCATGAGGATGCTTCTTCAGCACTGGCACTGTCTGATACGTGATACGCTCCCAGAAATTTCGAGCTTGATGTATGCTGGGACAGCGTACTGCAAGAATGGGGTCCAATGGGAGATATTTTCGCGGTCTTCCAATGGAATGGAAGGTACATGTTTTGGGAAAACCCTCAATCCCTCCCAACAGAGGCGACCAGTATCAATCCTCAGACACGGAATCGGATCAACTCGCTCACTCAATTGCTCCACCAGCTCAAAGAAGAGCTCTTCAATATCCTACGCTGCGAAGGCTGGAAGGTTCTACCGCTCAGCAAAGGGATCACATACCTGTATGAGGTTCCAATTGGCCGTAAACCAGAACCTGAAAGCCTATTGCGGCTACTTAACAACGCTAAACCGCTAACGTCTGTCCATTTTTAGACGTGAAGTTTAATTTGGCTTACAGCTTGGCGCGAAGTCTTGCACAGCTCCACTTGGTCAGATGGGCAAGTACCCAGACTCTTACATGACCTCCAATTACTGAGGCAGGACCACTCATGCTTCGGTCCACGAAAGCATTCGAAGTGAGATCATCCTGTTCTCCGCTCCAGAACCAAAACATACAGAGGATGTCTTACCCAGTAACGCACCAGAGAAGGTTGACCTTAGACAGCCGTGGATATTTGGCTTGGAGCTCAGCAGACCGGAATCATTCTTCTCAGCAGGCTTCATCGACACCTGCCCAGATCGAGACGCTTACCGCCATCGAGAGCTATAAGGCTAGCCTCTTACTATGTTCAAGACGGTGCACGACATCTATTGATTGGGTTTTGTCCTCCTAGAAATAGGTAGGCCTCGTTTGTCTACCATTGCCGTTACGTTAGGGCTACCACAACGACGCACTCTGTATCTCACAATAGACTAGGTATCTGGCGCCCTGCTGTCACCCTAGAAATACATCGGTTGGTCCACGCAAAGGGTTCTCGAGGTCGGCCTTGTGGCATTAGAAGACATCTCATCAGGCATGCACAAAAGCATCTCTTGAATCAAATCGGGTAGAAATACCGTGACATAGTTCTCAATTGCCATTTTAGGAATTTTGGCATCGTTGATAGGACTAAGGAGGAGCTGAAGCTACAACAAGCCTTTCGGACACAGGTTGTCGACATACTTCGCAAGGCTGTGAAAAATATATAAGACTCACTTGTACTCACGAATGAATCTAAATTATCGATTGCGCAAAATATCGACGTCCTCCAGAAGATCGTGGAAAACATAATATTGGATCGACCGTATTGATAGTAGTTAACATGGTCATGTCAAAGTTGCCGGATATTTTCTACGACGTCACTATGACTACCCCATCGACGACTAGATTGCACTCTTGTGCAAGGGCCCTTAGCGGAACAAACAATAGTCACTATTGCATGGGATACTCTTACAATCTATCACGCTTACAATATCTCTCATATAAACCTGACAAACGGGTACTCTAGCTCTACGAATGGGGCCACGCAGTCATATATACAACGATATAAGGCGTGGAACCAACGATAAGCTGTGCTCACTGCAGGATCTCAAACATTCGCATATTGCGTCGGAGAATGGGATTTGTTACTAGATTGAAAGCAGGGGCTATGTGATCTGAAGCATTCTTCCACTCTTGTGCATAGATACATTGCATTCATTGAGCACGACTAGCATCGAACAACCTTGATCCAATTACTCAACTTCGTAGCGTTACCATGACTATCTGTTCATCCGTACCCCCTATCAGCCCGATCCAACAGTATCGCTAAGTTTTTAGCAGCTTATTATTGACTAGATCTCTAAGCTGAAGCCTCTCAATGTCGCCTATATTCGAAACCGACATCGTTTTAGTGTTACCTCGGCTATCATTCTGACAATTCTAATCTGCAGTAGTCTGATACGGCTATTAAGAGAAGCTTGTGGGCGTTGGATTTGATGCCATTCTCGGCTTAACCACCATGTCAATAATACGACGTTGGTTTTGTGATTTAAGTATGGGCGCCATTCTTAACTTTAACCACCACGTCAATGACACGAACTCGGGCTCGTATCTTAAGTATGGACGCCAGTCCTAAGTTGAATGACCATATCGATGGTATGACCTTGGGTTTGTGATTTAAGTATTGACGCTATTCTTGGCTTAAAAGCCATATTAATGATACGACTTTAGGCTCGTAATATGAATATCGACGCAATTCTTAGCTTCGACTACCACATTATAACATAGAATTAGTCTTGCAATTTAGATATTGACGCTATGAAAGCGGTTATTGAGATTTCTTGTCTTTCTTAGCCGTGAGAGGGTAGCTACGGATTAGATTAGCCAACGCTGTAAGTAGCCTTTCGTGCTGTATGCCAAGGGCTATGGATCTAGAATGCTTGTGATGGTAAGTTACCTAGAAACGTCACCAGTTAAGAACATCCTTTCCGCCCATTCCGGCTCCGCATATTATTCGTTGGAAATTCAGTTAGGGCAGTTTGATTCCATAGGTAACATCAGTAGAGACTTGACTCGCTTCTCGAGCGTTGACAAGTCCACGTCGAAGCTTGAACGGTATCTTGTCGCTGAATGAACTTAGTTGCCATTGCTTGTGCTCCTGCTCTTTATTGAGCGGCTATGTAGGATACACATTTACACGCGGTTAACGATCGTGTACAGAATTTGTGTAAGATGCCGTCGGCCAGCTGTCATAGAAGAGGTTGGTTGACAGGAGAAAGAGACGCCACAGATCCTTCAAACCCTAATCTTATCGCCGCGCTAGTGCAGCCAATACATGGCACATCTCGACATGGAATCTCGTCGTCATTTCTACTCATCTCTGTTCCATTTAATCTGTATTGTAAGTCCTTTCAGTTTTGTATATAGAGCATCCAAAACTTTTCAAACTGTCTCCTTCAATTCTCCTTCGTTCACTTGGGCGATATCCCCTTGCACCATCAATCTCAAGACTAACCTTGCTCTCCCGGCAATTCTCTTCTTCTCATGCCACCATGGCACCAATAAGTAAAGAGTGCGATTATCTCGTTGTTGGAGGTGGTAGCGGTGGCCTTGCATCTGCACGGAGAGCAAGTGGACAGTGGGGAGCCAAAACAATAGCCGTAGAAAGCAGTCGACTTGTAGGAATCTGCGTTAATGTTGGGTGCGAACTGTTGCTGTGAAGTTGAGAAACCGCCCCAAGAGCTGATCCCCTATTCATATGTGTCCCCAAAAAAGTGACATGGAATGCAGCAGCCATAGCTGAGACTCTCCATGAAGCAAAAGCTTATGGCTTCTCCGTCAAAGAAACCGCACCCTTCGATTGGACAACGTTCAAACACAAGCGTGACGCATACGTTAGGCGACTCAATGGCATATATGAAAAGAATCTTGAAAAAGACAAAGTAGAATGGCTCCACGGCCGTGCGCATTTCCTATCAAAGAACGAGGTAGAGGTAGTTCTTCACGACGGCAGCAAACAAACCATTCGTGCAAAGAACATTCTTATCGCCACCGGCGGCCACCCCAACATTCCCAAAGACATCCCTGGCAGCGAACTAGGTATAACGTCCGACGGATTCTTTGACCTCGAAAAGCGCCCCGAGAAAGTCGCCCTTGTAGGCGCCGGCTACATCGCCGTCGAAATGGCAGGAATGTTCAAGCATCTCGGCAGCGAAACCCATCTCTTCATTCGCCACGACACTTTCCTCCGTACCTTCGACCCAATGATCCAAGAAACCATCACCGCCGAATACGAACGCCAAGGCATAATAATCCACCGGCAATCCTCTCAACAAAAACTCCAAAAGGACCCCACCACCGGCAAACTAACCCTCCACTACTCCGACTCCACCACCAAATCCTCCACCCTCGACCTAGACTGCCTCCTCTGGGCCATCGGCCGCGCCCCCGAAGTCAAAGACCTCGCTCTCCAAAACGCCGGCGTCAAACAGTCCGAAAAAGGCCACATAATAGCCGACGAGTACCAAAACACCAACATCCCCCACATCTACTCCCTCGGCGACGTCAGCGGCAACATCGAACTCACCCCCGTCGCCATCGCCGCCGGCCGCCTCCTCGCCAACCGTCTCTTCGGCGGCCCCACCCACAAAAATTCCAAACTAGACTACAGCAACATCCCCAGCGTCGTCTTCGCGCATCCAGAAGTCGGTTCCATCGGTCTCTCCGAACCAGATGCGCGCAGAAAATACGGGGATCGGAATATTAAAGTCTATAACACGAGTTTCACGGCGATGTATTATGCGATGATGGATAGTGATGAGGATAAGGCGCCGACGAAATATAAGTTGGTTGTGGAAGGGGAGGAGGAGAGGGTGGTGGGGTTGCATATTTCGGGGCAGGGGTGTAGTGAGATGTTGCAGGGGTTTGGGGTGGCGGTGAAGATGGGGGCGAGGAAGAGGGATTTTGATGCTTGTGTGGCTATTCATCCTACCAGTGCGGAGGAGTTGGTTACGTTGAAGTAGTTGGAGGGTGAGGGAGGTGGATAGGGTTTTTATATGTAGATAGGGTGAGGGAAATTAGAGAACTATAGTATAGACGTGATTTACAGGGCCTGAGGGTTTCGAGTGTGAGGTGATATTTGTAATAGTTTTAATGTAAGAGAATGGAGTAAAAGTCGTGTACCTCATCTAACGAGAATGTCTAAATTAGGTTTGATATTTACTAAGATTCTCTGGAGCAGCACATATCTTTTATTATATACTGGTTGACTATTGAAAAGCTACAGTTAAGAGCTGGTAGAAGTTAGATTTAATACTCATTAAGCTCTTATAGTTTCTAGGGCGATTATCAGGACAGACTTATCAAGTGTCAGCTCCATATGCATGGCTTATGCTATAATTTTTCATCTGTAGCAAAAACGTTATATCTTTTTTATTCGACAAAGAAACATGTCATTCATCTATACACCTATCTTCATTCACCCACCCTACCTTCTCACAACAAACCTACCCCTCCCCTCCAACCTTCAAGATATCCCTCAACATCCCCATAACCTCCTCTACTTCCCCCCTCTCAGGCTTCCACCTCCTTCTCAACTCCTCCCAAATCTCCAACGTCCTCTCCCGCCCCGCACATCGCTCAAAAGCCCTCACACTCCAAATAACCATCCATTTCATAATCCTAACCTCCACTTCAGTTTCCTGATCCAGAATCTCTAGTAACGAATTCCACACGCTTTCGAGCCGGGTTTTGGTCCAAGTGGTGTATTTCAAACCACCGTTGTAGGCAAAACCTTTAAAGAGTTTGAGGAAAATTCGTCCGTGCATCGGGATGCCAAGATGTTGCATTTCGGTTAGGAGAGTGGCTATGCGGCGAAGTTCGCCGGTTTTGGTGGCGTGATGTTCGACGAAGATGGCGTAGGTGTGGAGGTCTGGGGCGAGGAATTGCTCGTCGCGGACCTGCTGTAATTTCGAGGGTTGATTTCTGAATTGTTGGGCAACTCGATCTAAGAGACGGCCCAGATCGCGCCGTTCTTTCCAGTTGAGCGAGGGGATTCTGTGGCCGGTATGTTTTGCGAGCATGCGTTTCATGCGCTCGTAGGCTTGTTCTGCTGCTGATGGTTCGCCGGCTCGAATTAAAGAGGCGATTACACAGTTCATTACTACGGTGTCGACGATTTCGCCGGCTTCGACGAATTCTCGATACGCGTTGCGTACGCCGTCGCCGTCGCCTTTAAGGCCGTGATAGTATATGAAACCTACACGAGCGTAGCGATTGATGGTAAGTTTCCGAGCTTCCATCTCTGTAAAAATCATTTCCGCAAGAACAAATTTCCCTGCTTTGGCAGCCATGTCGAAGAGAATGTTGAATGTTACGTTGCCGCTTTTCACACAGGCTTCTTGCTCCATTTCTTTCCATGTTCGTAGGGCAGATTCAACTTCTGCTGCTTTAATACGTGCAAAGCATCGTCCGCAAAAGGCAATGGCGCTGTTCCATTCTTCTTCTTTGAGAGGAAAGTCGCAGGCTTTCATGTCGTCTATTACGGATAAATAACGCAGTTGCGAGTCTTTGTCTTTCCTCTCCATCGCTGACAAACGGCGGAAAAGTAGACGAATTGTTTTGTACGATAGAAGTGATACCCCAGGGGAGAGTAATTTGGAGTAGGCTTCAAATGCCTCCTTGTGGGTGCAATCGTCCCTATGCAAGACCTTTACGAAGTTTCTTAGATCTGGATGGTGGAAAGACCGAGTTTTTGGGTCTGTTGAAGGTGGCAGTTCTGGGGATTGGCCAGCAACCCCAATCAATGCAGGTTCTTCCGGCAGGGACATGCCTTCCTCTTCTTGCACACTTAAAGTGCATTGCTCCTGGTCCTTATCAGGATCTAGCACTGGTGAATCTTGGGGCAGAGACGTAGTTTTGGGCACGACGACTTCATCCCATAGAGGCTTGCTTGCTCCAGCTCTTGGAGTATATAACATCGGAGGTAATTGGGACATCTCGGGTTCCGGAAACATGGCTTGAGTACTGAATGGCTCCCGGTAAAAATCTAGCATACTCATGTATTCCTCGCGGGTGAGCGGCTTTTGCAAGACAGGAGAGCGCGAAGGAGCACAATTGCGGTGGATGTTCCGTGCCTGCCTCCCTGCATCGTGTATCTGTCTCCGCCGCGGCTTGTGATATAGATGTGCAGTGTTGGAGAGTAATGTATAATTAGGGGACGACCGCGATGCATGCCGCCAACATGAGGAAGCTTGTACCAATGCATCAATGAAGATGTTATCCAACTGTGGTTGGAGGTCGGACGGGGGCAGAGGTTGACTTGAAGCTGGGCAAGGCGTAGAAGTCGGAGGCACGTATGGATGTTTCCTAGCTGCAGCTGTCATTGGCTTCTCCTTCACCGTGCACAGTACCGTCATGCTAGCTGCCTGCAAGAAGGGGAAGACCAATGCAATTGGAACGCGGAGCCCTCGAAGTCGTTTGGCAGGCTTGATTCGACTAGTGGGCTTCTCCACTGGGGCGCCGAAGGTGGACATGCTAGTTGCAGCATAACGTCAACTGGACACCGGCGAGCACATGAAATCAAGGTCGCCTGGGAGGATTTCAGTGCTGTCTGTGGTCAATGCGAATGTACGAGGTTATGGCGAGCTTGGTAGGCCGTTGCGGGTGGAGTGCGGAAAGAGCCGCATCGAGAGCCGCAGTTCTTCAGCGAACTTCGAGTGATGTTTAACTCAATCACTTAAAGATGCATCTCATCCCAGACATAGACTCTACAGATATTTCAAGGCGACTGCGGTCATAGGATCCGCTCTAAAGTAGTCTTCTCTAACAGTGACCTCGCACGATGCGGCCGGGCAAATACGATTTCCGGCCTCTACGAGTCCATCAAACAGCGACACAGCTCCTGAACGTCGGACGACTCAATACCCCACCCCCCTGGTATGATGTCGTTGGCTCGGTCACTCCAGCTCAACCTCTTGTCCGAACACAGGCTATTCCCCACAGGAGCCCAAAAAACAGGACCAAAGTGAAGAAAGCAAGCAAACTATTCCAACCGCAAAGAATAGGCTATGAGGAAGATATGCTGCGGAGAGAATTCTTTAAAGACCATCCGTGGGAGCTCGCAAGACCACGTATGTTACTCGAAGATGATGGGAAGGATTCACAGAAAACGGACTGGAGCCATATACAACAGAAAGAGAAGGCTTTGAATGGGGAGAGGTAAATATGTACTTAGGTTCATATACAATCGTACTGACAAAGATAGTGTCATACAACGGCAACTCTGGTTACAATACAACGTACCAAACATCTCGCGAGCACAAGCCTACGACATGGCGCGGAAGGAATTCTACGATTTACGGTTACAGGAGGATATAGAGCGAAGGGTGGCAAAGGAGGAAGCAATGTCAACTGGAGCATATTTCGGGCCAACGCAAATAGAAATCGGCATGGAATTGGAAAATAAAGAATTTGAAAGATGGAAACGGTGGGCACAGAAGCAGGTGGAATTACAGCAGCAAACATCTGCAGCAATGTATTCGGGTGGTTCTATTGATAATGAAGATGCAGCCCTGGATTCAGACCCAGCAGTGGAAGAAGCTGCTATTGAGGAAGTATCGGATCAGATACCGGCAAAGGGGCAAAGTGCGTTGGGCGGTGCAACGTTCACGCGTTGAGAGTGGTAATGTTAGAAGTAATCAACAGCAGACCAGCGGTATCGAAGTGTATACTATGTGTGACATTTACTCATGCCACCGAGGGTCATTCTGGACTTGTTCTTAAAAATACATGGGCCTGACATGACTGGCAGGAGCACAAGCAGAGATTGAGCAGCATTCACAATGGGCTTGTAGCTGAAGGATACCTGATGGAGAAAAGGACGTATAATTTGAATGCATCATAGTTGAATCATGTTGAATTGGGAGGAGGGGAATTTGTGTTCGGGAGTACGACGGTAGCCTCAGTCAACATAATGTCGAAGCTGAGGTCTCCACGGTAGCTGGAGATGAGCGAGCTGAAAGAGTAGGTCAACTTGCAAGTGGACGAGATTTGAAGTAGCGAGCTTAGAGCTTGTATTGGAAGATGAATGCAGTAGGAAGACTTGTAGTACCTCAAGTCTAGCATTAAGGTTGACCGCAACCTCGTCGTTGGAGACTGGCAGTCTCTCTGCTGCTTCTTCTCTACAATACAAGCTTCTCTTTGAATAGGTAGTGTCTTTCTATCTGATGAAACGACCCAGGCCAAGATACGGAAGGGAGAACAGACGTCGCATTGTGAAAGACGTATATTTCTTGTGGGTATCAGCCAACCCAACGATGCTGCCTGTGATCCATGCGAATGAAATAACTACCTCATTCGGAGTAGAACAGATGCCAGGCCATCTTTAGTCAATATCTGCAACCGACATCTCGTCTTGTCAGCTATTGCATGAATGCTACGTTGATTCTTCCGTTACGAAGAAGAACGAGGTCTCCCGTAAACGTATCATGTACCTGTCAGTGATGCGAGTCGTTGAGATCATAAAGTAGAGAGAATGGCCGACAACCTCAACACGGATGGAAGAGTCTGTGGACGATGTATTCAATTAGACATTTGCTCAGCCGCGTAAAAGTCAGCAAAAGCTCGTGTACATAGAATGATAGTAACTAGTAGTAAGTAGTGTTTCAATTTCGCTGCTTAGAACTGGGAACGACTGGTAAAAGGGATGAATGAGGTTTATTGTCGAAGAGCACTCCCAGCCCTATCAACCGGCCATTGATGACGTTAGTGAGGGAGCAGGGGTCACGCCAAGCGGATGAGCGGAGGAGCGCTAGGCAAACGACGGCGGTAAGGCGGGTGTACCTGACCACTGCACAAAACCGCCCGCCCGGTAGAACTAAGGTAAGAACCCCCTGCCACGCTACAGACCTATCGTCAGCCACAAAGACTTTCTCACCACACCACTACTGCTGGACTGCTGAGTGCCTTCATGCATAGACCACCTGTCAAGTGCATGACGGGGCGTTTTTCCTTTGTTACATTGTCGCTCGGCATCCGGGGATCGTCCACCGACCTCTTGATACGAGGCCCCTCGTTCCAACAATCCAATGACTGATGGTGGTGGAACTCTATGGGCTGAGAGACCTCACCCTCCGCTCCCCAATGATAGCCATGCTGGACTAGAAGACACCGCTCATAGCGTTCGAGCCCCTCACGACCCACCGTATACTGCGTGAGATTCCTCCCTCAGGACCTATAGCGCCATGCTAATAATACGAAAAGGATGTATCCCTCCGATTACGACTACCCTCTAAGGAATGGAGGCCTCTCGCAGGACTCTAATCAGGAAAAGCCCGTCACTAGTGCTACTTTGACAACACGGGAGAGCGTCGAACTTTTTCAGGAAGCTGTCGACGCTGCACGCGCCTACCAGCAAAAACAATTGACTGGAATCGACACCACAAATGATGCTCTCAAACCAAAATTGGGTGTAGATCTACGGCGTTGCGGGCTCTCCTCAATACCGAAGGAAGTTATTGCTATCATCAAACAAGATGTAGAGCGGTAAGACACTCACCCTCCGACACCCTAATATTTTTGAGTGACAACAGCTGCATAAACGAATGCTGATCTTCCGTTACGGCAGCCTAGCTCTACCCCACAACCTACTTCGCTCCATTGCCTACGAATTCTCAGAATGCTCCAAGTTGACATACCTCAATCTCCGAAATAATCGACTCAAGGAAATCCCGCAAGCCGTGAGATAGGCCCTCATAAATAATGAAAAATGGATAGTAACGCAATTGCAGATATTTGGGCTCCCTCAATTGCAAGTACTTGAACTCAGCCGGAACAGACTCACTGAAATCCCGGACGAGATTGAGTCTATGAAAGCCCTCCGGGTCTTCGCAATACAGAACAACGATATCAGAGACCTCCCCAACTGTCTCGGAAGCAGCAATGCACTAAAACTCTTGAAGCTGACAGGCAATCCCTGGGAACCAGGTATAAAGCGAATACTTGAATCTGGCGAATTTTCTCCAATGCAGTCGCCTCCATCGGAGAAACAGGATCATGAACGCGACACCTTTATGACAGAACCTATAAAAGAGTATCTACGAGGACGAGCAGTGAAAGACTCGGGAGAAGATGCAAGGTAATCATCATGCCATTGCGTTCCTCATAATCCCCTGACCCCTTCTATAGCAGCGACGAGCCTTTAGAGACACCGCGAGCGCAATCTCGCTTTCCAGTTCAACTGCGTACCTATGGCCATAGTACTAGTGGTTCCGAGTCTGCCTCTGATGTTAGATCTCCAGGATTTCCAAAGCAGTTCTCACTAGGCCGCTCTCACTATCGGACTCCATCTAGTCACAACAACAACCTGCAAACGGCTGTTCCTCGCCGTCCTGGTCTTGCGCCTTTGACGCTTGGGAACGAACGCAATAGGAGTAATAGTGAAAGCTATCTGCAGGCTACTCAAAATAATAAAGCTAAACGCATGGGTTTAGTGACAAGGAAGAATGCTGAGCTTGACGTACTTGAGGAAACACGTACCCACAGAAATAGCTACCATCTCCGGGGTCAAAGCCATGGTTCGGCGCTACGGAATGATATCCGAGCTGGCGATGTCAGTCCTTCCGGCTCACACAGTAGCCATCGACAACGAGGGACGACTGTACGCCGTTTGTTGAGCCTCCCAGAGAAGAACCGAGATGAGTGGTCTTCCGATAGTATCATCGAAGGGGCTCGAGGTGTTTTATATGCGCTTCAACTTGTACATCCACATATTGCGACGATGGCTTCTGTGCTTAAAGATGGGACGATCAAACTGGAAGGCGCTTACGATTCTGTGGCCATGCATGTTGACTACCTGGATCAGGAGTTGCACAAATACGACGGCATGAAAGACCAGAGCTCAGAAGCTGGGAAAATGTTGAAAAAGTCTATAATCTCGGCCACGCAGTCTTGCATCTCAGCTCATCAGCATATTGGCACGATCCTACTCAAAAGCGTTAAGCAGATAGTTCGAGGTGTAGACCCGCGATACCTACGAACCTTGATGCTCACCTTCTACGGCAGTCTGAATGAGATATCTAATGCAAGCAGAAGCCTCGGTAATGCTCAACCTAGGGTACTGGGCCAAAGGAATAATGTCCAACGCGTCTCCACCATCACTGAGGTTCCAAATGAAGGAGAGCGCATGTCTCTACGCCCCAACTCCGTGACACCCACTCAAGAACGTCAAAAGCCGGAGAGACGATGGCGGCAAGGGAGCATTGTTCAGCAGTCGAACAGCTACAGCAACCTCCAAGCGGCGTACGGCGCTCAAAACGCAATACCATTATATCCAAACGGCCGAAGCCGTTCCAACAGTCGAGCAGGCGGTCTGTACAGCTCAGCTTCGAGTTCTATTGTCAGCACTCCGCGCTCGGCCGAAACATTCAGCTTGGTTGCGCGATCTCGGAGTGGCAGTGTGAATATTACTCCAGAGCAAGCTCGAATGGAAAAGCAGCAAGCAGCTCAATTTGAAAGGATATTTACTGGTCTGAACAAAGCCACCACCGAAGGTCTCGAAGTCATCGCACAGCTCGATGTGCTCTTTTATCATGGACTAGACAGTGCTATTAAACAACGCGAGCCTCAGAGAATTTGCGACTTGTGGAGAACACTCATTGCCAATGGCAAGTACTGTGTGGAAATGAGCGATGCACTAAAGAAGCGTCTCTCTATGATAAGACTTAACGATCCTGAAGCACGAAACGCGCCAGACTTTTGGCAACTTGTCACGTATTTCATCAACTCCTACCATAACCTCCTCGTCTCCTTCAAAGAGAGTCGGAAATACCAGCTCATGCCTGATGAAGTACGACCTTGGGTCAGACCCATACACGCTCTGACAAAAGAGGCAGCGAGGCTCATTGCCGAGTCCCCATGGAATAGTCTGACCACGGAAGCCGATTTCCAGATCCCAACTCAAACCCAGCCCCAAACGCAAATCCGAGCGGAGAACGGGTATCAACAACATCGCGTGAAGACCTCCGGAGGGTCAAACGCCGGCTCTAGCTCTAGTCCTTATACCCCAAGCGTCCCTGCGACCCCCTTATCAGCCGCTCTTGGACCAGCGGCTCAAGCCACCGTGCCTGCGACGCCAGCGAGTATTGAAGACAGTTTCGCAGGAAATGTCTGGCAGAGGGCTGACACGCTGCAGAAGAATCAGACTATGTTTCCCACCCGCCGTTGAGATTTTCGATGCTGGCATCTAACTGCATAAGCTTGAAAGATACCACAAATACACACCAACAAGCTTGGTGCTTCCTGCTTGGGACATACCATAACAATTTGCTTTTTACTTAATTTAGCATACATAAGCGAAGGTGCTGGAAGGTGCAACGGGGTTTCTGTTAATAGCTACGATCGATACCCCCTTTTTTCAGCAAATTTCGGAACTTTCGGTGTAACATATGACGAGGTGTATGTATCTGTACAGCATTAAGTTGACGAGGAGATGATGTATCATAGTGGCAGGGGGCCTTGCTAGATGCAAAAGAGAATTAAGCAGGACATTGTAAGATATGTACAGCTCTCGAGCACTATGTTGTGTGATCAACGACTCAATTCTCCCATTATTCTATTGGTTTTGTCTGATTGTTAAGCAGAGCATTATAAGATATGTCCATCTCTCAAGCACCATATTGTGTGATCAATGACTCAATTCTCCCATTCTTCTATTGGTTTTGTTCTGATCGTTAGGTGGAAAACACAATGCAGAACTGGATGCAGAACCCAGGTTCAGTGCAGATGCAAGAATCTTAAGTGCGAACGCAAGCTGGTATCAATGTGATTGAGCATATCAATTACAGAACAGTAAGTATTTCAAGGTATGAAAAGCTGTCTACTCGGGTTATGGACCCCCTACAAGATAGCCTCAGTCCAACTCAATAGTCTCGCCCTGCTGGAAAGGGCGGGTCTTGACCCTCTTTGCTATGGATGATTTGATCATGTTTTCGTACTCTTCATCATGTTCCCTCTTAAGACTAAGCTCCGATTTGATCTTCTCTGACTTGATGTTGGCCTCTCGCTTGATGTAGGGTTTTAGCCTGATGATGACCTCTGGTTTGATCTTGGCCTCTCGCTTGGTATTAGTCTCTCGTTTGGTATTGGCCTCTCGCTTGATGTTGGCCTCTGGTTTGATGTTGGCCTCTGGTTTGATGTTGCGCTCCCGCTTGATATCGGCCTCTGGTCTGACATTGGCCTCTCGCTCAGCCTGGTCAATTGCCTGATGGATATATTATCAGCAGATGAAAAAGTCGTGCTGCTAGAAAAGAGGTCTCACATGGACTTCTGCGTCTAGCTCTTGCACCCCTGCTGATATTAGGCTATCGGACGGACGTTGTACTGGAGTCGGCACGGGAGAAGGAGACGGTGTCATGGGAATCAAGCGTAGACCTTGAAGAGCCTCTGTCAAATAGTTAACACCGATGTCGTGTTTATGTTAAGATGATGCTGCTGCTCACTCTTAGAACGGTAATTGAATTTAAAGGATAAGAACGGCTCCTTGCTTATAGGCTTTGACATATAATGAATTGACTCCGTGGACGGACGGCTTTCACCAAAGCTTCTCAACTATCAGCCATTGTTCTTAGAACATCAAAAAGTTAGGATTCGCGTACGTAGCCTGATGCGTAACGTCTCTACCTTTGAGCTCTTTCTCCGCAATCTCAGATGGTTCTTGAGCGAGTCTGATAGCACCAACGTCGTAGCCGTTGCGTTTCCGACTAACTTTCACGTCAAAGACGTTGAGTGTGATGGTCCCGAGATGGGTGAGATTGTGGCTTTTCCCACTGTCGGCCGTGGACATTGACGCTTCCACTGGTTTCCTGGATCAACACCGAAAGTCACTAGTTTTTGGAGGCTTGTCTTACCGATGTTTATATCGTTAAACTTGAAAGGTCTAAGGCACCATTCTTTGCCGTTCTTTACTTCGGAGCCTATAATAGTCGTATGCCAGTCTTGACCCAGTTCCATTATTTTGGCCTTCCGACAAAGCCAGGTCTTCACCCAAATCCCGTCTAAGCTGAGTCTGAAGGAAAGACCATCCTTTGCCAACTTATGAGATCTGGGTACTGTGACACTGATACTGAACTCCGCGTCTGAAACAGCTTCTATGTACTTGCTCACAACGCTAGTATGTTCAGAGCTCTCGTCAGGTATATCTTCGTCTTCGTATTCAGGTAGAGCTTTGCCATCAACGACGACTGAGGCTTCAATGCCCTTGGGTCTAGCCATTGTGTTGGTTTAAAACTCTTGATTGCGGCAAAGTAGAATTAAGAGACTGAAAGGACGGTGTTGGGCCTGTATACCCTTTGGATTGTAAGTGTTATGGTTAGCTTTATCAAAGATGGCAAATGATGACGGAACTTTAAGTGGGAAAGTGAAGGACGGATGAACCATCTAAAATGCCAAGCTTTATGTATAACACGCGTTGATTACAAAGACTCACGAAAAAGGTTTAAACAGATAAGACAAATGGTTGCAATATTGGAAGTGCAATAGTTATATCGTGTGCTTCTGCTTAACAAATTACACAACAAATTCCCTCGTACATACATTTAAGTGAGAAATCGTCAAAAGGGTATGGACTGGTGATCCAACTTCTGTCAATGTATTGCGAAAGTAAGCATAGGTCGTGGAGATAGAGGGGTTATTAAACTTAGGCTTCGACGCTTATTAAGATCTTTCAAGCAGGATATCTCTTTTAGTAAGAGTTTTTCAAGCAACAAGAGGCTATGATTAAGGGTTAGGAACCATCAAAGTTGTGATTTCTAGGGTTATTATTGGTAACAACATATGAGATGTTTGCTCTATACCCACAACCTATGCTCCGTTCTGTTGCTAGTAAGCACGAATCTGGTAAATCTCCAGGGGCTAGCTCCCGCCATATCGTCTCAATCCAGCTCGACAGTCTCACCATGCTCAAACGCACCGGTTTTGACTTTCTTTGTGATAGCCGAGCGCATAAGCTCGTCGTATTCCTCATCATATTCCCTCTTAATTCCATGCTCTGCTTTCGTTTCCTCGCGCTTGGTACGAGTCTCATTCTTGATAGCATCTCGCTCCATGCGGCATCTGGCCTTGCAGGGTTTAGCAGACGTGCTGGGGAATGGTTCATGGTAAGTATAGAGCTACCTGCTGCCTTCGACCAAGCTCCCGTATTTCTTCAGGAGTGAGGTCATCTATATTTCGCTCCTCGAGAGGAAGCGGGGTTGGTTCACGAGGAAGAGATGGCGTGCGTGGAATAAGCAGCAGGCCTTGAAGAGCCTCTATGTCCGAGTTAGTTATTGTGTTCAGAAGCTGAAGGTACTAATGTACTTCGTGAGCAATATTTGAAGGTGAACTTTGCGATAGGGGAAGTTTCCCCGTCTATACTTAACGTCCACCAGTATGGCCATTCTGCAGTTTCTCGAACATCGCCAAATCTGTTGGGCTGGCTGTCAGCGTAAAGCAGAGCTACAAGAGAAGAGCCCGACGTACGCAACACCGTGGGTGACACTCTTTCCTTTGAGTTGCTTTTCGGTAAGCACAGAGGCGCCAACGAGGTTCTTATCGAACCCCTCACTTTTGGCAGAGGCTCTGCTGAGCTATACATGGCGATGGAATTCGATATTTATTGTTCCCATATCATTGATTTGACTGCCTGTAGATCCATTGTCGGTCCTTTGGGAGTCGTTTTCCACTGGGAGAATTAGTTAATAAAGCTTAATGCCCGACAAGGCATACCGGCTTTGATCTCTATAAATTTGAATGGCTTCACTTCCCATCGATCACCATCAAACCTCCTCGAACCGTTACAATGCCAATTCCATGCTTTAGTCCACCCGGCGTTTTCTTTTCGAAATTAAGCATCGCTCTACGTAGACTCCGTCCACGTAGACTTTCATTAGCACTGCATCTGATGAAAATTGGTACGATATAGGTGCCGCGGTCACGATTTGGAACTCTGCGCCTGAGGTAGCTTCAACGTACTTAGAGATCGAGCTCTGATCTTCATTGCCAGCGTCTTGGTCATCGTACTCCCTTAGCTCTTGACCATTTACTACGATCGCGACTTTGATGTCCTTGAGGATAGCCATATCGTCTTTCACGATTGTTCAGTTCCTGGTCAAGATGAGAGATTCAAGAAACCAAAGTAGTAGCGAGCACCGTAAGGACTTTCCTGAATTCTGCTTGAAGATTTTGCAAGTGTATCCAGATTCGAGAGGCAGGCATGAGTAATAGTGAAGCTAAAGTTAGGTGTTGAAGGATTTAAGATTTTGCATGTAAGAGAATGGAGCATAAGTCGTGCATATAACGGAATGTTTAAGCTAGGTTCAATACTTATCAAGCTCCTCTAAAGCAGCAACTTTCTTTATCACCTATATATTAAGTCCGAAAACGATATAACAAAGGGCTAGAAACCACCAGAACTACTATTATCAGAGATATTCAGAGGATTGTTTTGTCAGATATCAGCTCCCTATGCATGACTTATGCTCCATTCTCTTATCACAAAAGATCAACACTTCCGCACCAGAATGTTCAGGACGGTGATGAAATCTTCTAACTTACTACTAAACAGCACGTATACACTAGATCAATGAATTCGTTGCGTGACTGCCTTCATATGCCGCTCATCGCTGTCGAAAGCTTGAAGATGCAATGTTTCTCACCAGTAACCGTTTGAAAATCAGGACAGACTGATGATACCAACGCCCATCGATGTATCGCTATTACCAACAATCAATTGTACCTCCAGCGCCTGTCCCCGCTATGCAAATTTGTTCTATGTCCACTTTGACAAATCTCTTAATGATGCGATAATTGCTTTCCACGTTCTGTCATGCCCACTTCCAATCATATTGCTTACCACGGGCCGACACGCACAGGCAGATTCGATCCATAAGTTCCAGATAAGAGCTCTTGTCTAACGGAACTGATATCATCCCTCCGATTACCTTGTTGCTGAGCCTGAGATTGCCCACCCATCCAGCCGATGTTTGCATTGAGTTCGTTCACGGCATCCTGAAGTTTTCCACCGGCTTGCTGATTATGCTTTTCAAGCTTCTGATCCCAGCCACCGTATTGTAGCTGCATACCCCCAGCCTTCTTGGCGGCTTCGCGTATGGCTAGCGCCCAGGCTCCAGACATCTCTTCATAAGCGTTCTGTTTGTGTAGGCTGTTCTGGAATGAGCTCCAGTTTGGTAGCCGATGAATGATGTCTGTTACTCCATCTAAGAAGCTGAGGGACTGTGTCGCTTGGGTCTCGTTCGGTGGTAGGAAGTGTGGCGTAAAGTCGGCAAGGGCTTCGAGGAGGTCCATGAGAGGTTGCCGGACTCGATTGTATGCATAGTCTGATGTTTGGTCACCACCAAAAGGAAACGAGGATTGTAGGGCTGTTTCGTAGGTTTTTAGAACATTGAGGGCTGAAGACACGCTTGGTCTGGGTGCTGTATGCTCCACCTCGGACCCTATCTCGGGATGGCGGTTGCAAAGAGAGTGGAGGACACCTCGTAATGACTCAGCATCTAGCGTTTCCAATAATCTTGTTAAAGCGAGTGGTCTGCCAGCAAGGCCTGACCTTGCTTTCTTCGTATGTCGTTGGGCCGGTAGTGAGCGGTTAGAAATCTGGGGAGAATTTGATGGTGAAGAGGACATTCGATCTTCCGCTTGGGGTTCATCATCCTCAGCTTTCCGTTTCCGACTCGTAGAAGCACTATTGGGGAAGGACACTGTCATGGCAAGATTAGTACATGTCGGTCTCCTAAGGTTCAGATTAGGCGTACTGGAGTGGGATGGCGCGAGTCGAGTGTTGTATAGCTGGTGAGGAGGTGGCGGTGAAGCAAGTACACTGCTCGTGCTCATAGCTGCGGGTGGTGATGAGCAACTCCCTCTTCGGAGATTCTATAGGTGTTGAACTTGAGGGAACGTAGGATGTAGGATAGTTGGAGGAAGTGGGGAGAAGCGTAGATCGAGGTCGATCATCTCGAGCGAAACGCTTGGCACTATCATACACACATCTTACCCGCCTACCAACAAAGACTTTATTTACGTCCGGGAATAACCAATATATGAAAGCCACAATGAACTTATGTCTACAATCTGAAAAGGCTACTTGCGGAAAAGCAATTATTTGCAGGTGTTTGATTGAAAATCAGTCAAGATTTGATTATATTTAGCTAGGTATGGCACGCATACTCCGTGCTAAATTCATCGTCGCTCCGTATCATGCACTTTGCAGATTCTAGCAGAGTGCAATATCCGTTCGAGCCTTTGATAGTACAAGAAGAAGACTCATGCTTGTGGGTTCATTCCTAGCCCTGTCTGAAGCAACCACTAAACGCCTTCCGCTATGCTGGGGATTAGTCGCACATCGAGTCATAACATCCATCTCACAAGTATAATGATTGTGCTGCAACAATGTCTCTCCGCACTTTGCTTAAAGATTGCTCGAATTTTTGCTCCAGGTCATCGCTGCCCATTACCTTGGCAGCTTGGGCCATTTGCCTTAGCAACTCCTCCAAGCGTCTGAACAGACGGATCAAACTTCCCTCGTACACGTCGGTCATTTTGCTAAATTGATTAGTCTCAAGTCTCAAACGGCAAATGATTGAGCAACGTACCAGATCTCTGCGAATGACTTTCCATGTGCCCAAGCATAGACCACCTCCATCAGCTGATACTTGAAGGTGGCAACATACTCGTCTTCCACTAGCGGCAGTTTGCTTTCCTGGGAAACTTTGGCTATTTGTCTTGCCTTCGCTTGAATCTCCCGAAACGGTCGTGCAAGCTCTTCGTTCAACGCAGGAGCCTCGGACTTCTCCTCAAAGATGAAGCAGCTCAGCACTGCAGCACACATCTCTGGCGTCAATTCATTGAAGAATCGGTCGAACAGAAGCTCGCTTAGTAAAAGCTCGTCTCCGGTACTGATTTCGCATGCAACACGTGCTTTGAGTTGGACAACTTCTGCATCGTTGATGAATCCGAACCGGCGCAGGACACGCTTCCTGCATTTGAGCTCGTCAAGCTGCATTATTGACAGGGCGGCAGTGATTTGCTTTTTGACGGCCTTGATCTTGTCAGAAAGCTCAACCTTCTCAGCGTAGTGATTGTAAAGGTCTGGAAGCCGCGGAGAGTTGTGCAACGGATTTGCAAGCAAACGAGACTCAAGGACTTCAATTTTCTGTACGTTGTCAGCTGGGAACCAAATAAAGACACTGTAAAGAACGACATACCCTCAGTAGCTTCTTGAACGAGTTGTCAGTGATCCCCATATTCTCAATAGGGTCGAGAACGGCGATCCCATCAGGAAATCTTCGCTTCACCTCGTCAATAGACTTCCTCGCAGTGTTCCTCTGGTCAGCCGACTTCAAGTCCGCCGGGAGAAAGATCCTGATATGACCTATAGACTCCACACAAGACAATAAAATAGGTACAACTTCCATTTTGGACTTCTCCCCTTCCAGGGCTGGGCGAACGCCCTGCGGGAGCTCTGTATGCGTTCTCGTTCCATTTGAAGATGTGTCAGCCACTTGTAGCAATACGTCTATAACATAGGACTGCTGAGGACTTATATCCTCGGCTTTCTGACCTTTACCAGGCTTCCGCGCCGTAAAATTGACGACTGCTCCCCAGCCAAAGTCATGATCCATGTACTTGATCCTTACAAGCCGACCAGATTGCATGAATTGCAAACAATAATTTGGATGGTTGATGACGTCGCGCATGTCTTTCGTATAGGTATCCAATTGCTTTCTTAGCTCGTAATACTCCCGAATGGTGCCTTCATCGCTAATCTCCATGCTTGATCTTTGCGTCTCCAAATTTTGCAATTGCTTCTCGAGCCCAGCGACACTCGCTGTGTTCTGGAATTGATAGAAGCATCGCTCAAGCATGAATTCGGGAGATATTCCTTCAACTCTCATCAGGTTCAAAATCATATTGTACCCTAAGTAGAAGGCCGAATTTAGCTTGTCCTGCTCCCCACGAACGATATCCTTTGCTATTGCCGGTTCCATCTTCTCCTCAATCATCATGATAACAATACCACGATCATCAAGACCACGTCGACCGGCCCGTCCTGACATTTGCACGAACTCTGAAGGGGTTACCCAACGTAGATCAACGCCATCAAACTTGCGTACACTAGTGAACACAACGGTCTTTGCAGGCATATTCAACCCGATTGAGAAGGTCTCTGTGGCGAAAAGGACTTTAATGAGTCCCTCCTGGAACAGTATCTCGATTGTCTCTTTTAATATTGGGAGAAGTCCGGAGTGATGAATTCCAATACCCCGCTTGAGTAAAGGCAAGATGTTCTGAATTTGAGGCAGCTGCTTGTCTTCTTCAGTGAGCATCTCTAGTGCGCTGTTGAACACTTTATCGACCATATCCCTCTCTGACTGCTCATTGAAGGTCAGATTACTCATCTGAAGCGCGTACGCTTCGCAGTCCCTCTTGCTAAAACTGAAAACAATAACAGGATTGTAATTTTTGAGCATTATCATTTTGACAATCTTGTAGATATCGGAAGGTCCTTTCGTACCACCCTTGTTCAACTTCTTGTCTCTGCCTCGGCCTTTCCTCTTTGCCATTGCATCGGCCGGGTCATCTCCCTGCTTATCAGCTATAGTAGACATGGCCTTGTTAAAGTTCTCCTCTCGGAAAACGCCCTTCTCGTCCACTATAAGGTGTATTCCATCAGCGCCGGCCGGGAAGAAGTAATGCTGAAGAGGCGTAGGTCGAAAGTCAGTGTAGACGACGTGAACAGGCTGACCATGTGTTTTGGTGATCCATTCTGCAAATTGCATAGCGTTGGGTATGGTCGCTGAAAGGAAAACGTAGCGGACCTTGTCGGGTAACAAAATGATTGTCTCTTCCCAGACAACCCCACGAGCTTTGTCCCTCAGGTAATGTATCTCATCAAATATGACCCAGGCTACCTCTCGCATGATCTCGGAGCCCCTGTATAACATGGATCGAAGAATCTCCGTGGTCATGACGAGACATGTCGCAGTAGGATTAATAGTCACATCACCTGTCATCAACCCCACATCCCCAAATTCTGCTTGAAACTCGCGATATTTCTGGTTGCTCAGAGCCTTGATTGGACTTGTGTAGATCACCCTCTGATTGTTTTTCAGACTTTGAGCAATCGCATACTCTGCAACGACCGTCTTGCCAGCACTTGTGTGGGCGGAGACTAGAACACTCTCGCCCCTCTCAATTGACGCTATCGAAACTTGTTGAAATGGGTCGAGCGTGAAAGGCCATGTCTTCGCAGGTTTCTCGGGAGCTTTGTGTTCGGATATAGGCACATAGGCATAATCTGGGGGAAGTGCCACCTGATGCCTGACTTGATGTGACAGGACGACCGCAGTACCCTCCTTAGATGCTTGAAGCCCAGCTGACGCAGCTACTTCTCTCGACTGTTCTGTCTCGAAAGTGTCTGTGACCAATGGCTCTGCTTCGACCTCTCTTCGTTGTCGTTTGGCGTCTGGTTGATTGTTGGTGGTAGTTTCTGCTGGAGGCGCTGCTTGTGCAGGCTCAAGCATTGATACATCGCCATCGCCGTTCACGCTCCCATTAATATCTTTTGCTTCCCCCGTGACCAATCTCTTCTTGCTCTTGTCTTTCTTAGGTTTTTGCTTATCGCTTGGGAGCTTTTCGCCGGGAGCCGGGTCGTCAAAGACGTCGAAGAGCTCGTCCATGATTGAAAATGATGATCTCTTGCAAAAGAAAGAAGCTGGGATGAATAGCCGTGGTCAACGGTCCATCACGATTTATTTTTGTGTCGGTGTTAATGTTTTCCTCACGGGTATTCCACACTAAGCAACTTTAGCCGGATCAATTCCGCAGCTCCAGGTCAGAAATCCGCTCCGCTTTTTCGCAGCGAAACCTACCATCCTACTCCGTATCACCTTCTGGAAAGCAACTAACAACACATACCGCGCCTGTCCAATCGTGATGGCAGATGATGAGAAAAGGAGCGCAAAACGCTCTCGTTTCGACCAAATTGAACCCGAGCCAAAGCGGAGCTCTCGTTTTGATCGACGTTCCAGATCACCGTCAAGCAGATCCGCAGATGTAAGGCGAAGCCGCAGTCCTCTAGGCCAAAGGACTCCATTCAGCCCGGGATCAGAGGGTAAGAGTACACCTCTTGATCCAGCAGCAGCGGCTGGTAAGTATAGGGATTTCATTCGTCCAAGAGAAGATTATTGACATACTCTGCAGCAGCTGCAGCGGCTCGGATCAATGCTCAAATACAGGCAAAGAAGGGCATTCAGCATGTCGACGTTCCCCCAATTCGTTCTGTAAGCCATGTCCTCGTGTGACATCTTGCAGTTTCTTATGCTAACTTCTTTCCAGACCTCGAGTCCCGTTGCAAAATCAGCCTCACCAAAGCCAAACTCAGGCTCAAGCACAAGTAATATTAATGGTGATATGTATATTGCAGACGGGGATTATATAAAAGATATCGAGGTCAACGACCTTCGAAATCGATATATGCTGACCAAAGGCCAAACACAGAAGATGGTAAATATCCTTGTCATGCCCACTGATACTCCCAGGCATAAACCCTTTTGAGAACACGTTATCTATGCGGTTCAATATCCCCTTCCTGTTACCATGTGTGGGAGAATGTTTCAAGCTTACACTGGGCTGGAATAGCATCGTACAACCCCTCTTTGGCCTCTGCTGACCTCCAATGCGTGACATCTAGATTAAAGAAGAGACTGGCGCCGGTACGCTATACCTGACTTTTACAGACTTTTGAAGAACAGAAGCTCATAGTGTAAAGATGTCACCACCCGAGGAAATTATTACCCTGATAAAAGCATGGCCACGGCCGCTGTAAGTTCCTCATCATCTTCAGTGCAATTCCGAACACTCGCTAAAAGCCAGAAAAGAATCCACCATTATACCTACATGTCACCAGTACCACCAAAGACGGGCTCGAGCGGGCAGTTGAAAAGATTCAGGAACTAATGAAGCAAGAGCTCCCCAACCTAGTGGACGAGAGGCGATTCAGACGTAGAGAGCCGGACCAAGTTGAGCGAGATGAATTTGGTCGTGTACGTGTCCCCTACCATACCTCCGTGAGCATGGGATTCTAACGTAGATTGCAGCGCAAATGGCCGGAAGAACGGATACCCATTGACCTGGAGCCCATCCCAGGCTTCAACTTGAGAGCACAGGTAGTGGGTCATGGGGGCGCCTACGTGAAGCACATCCAGCAAGAAACCAGATGTCGCGTTCAGATCAAAGGGCGAAATTCTGGTTTCATGGAACATGGCACCAACCGCGAAAGCGATGAGCCAATGTACCTCCACGTTGCGTGAGTACCCAAAATTCCTCATTCAAACTACCAATTAACAACCCACAGCGGCCCCGACCCAGCCATGGTCGCCGAAGCCAAAAAACTCTGCGAATCCCTCCTCGACAACGTCCGCGAGCAATACATCCGCTTCAAAGAAAATCCCCCCCAACAACGCCCCTACGGCTACCAACAAAACTCCGCAGGAGGCCACGACCACCAACCCTCCTACCCCACCCCCTACGGCTCCTACCCCGGCGTCCAATCCCCCACCTCCGCCACCGCCGCTCCAGCAGCTCCCCCCGGCCCCCCCGGAGCCAGCAGCCCCACCGACTACAGCGCCCAATACGCCGCCTACTACGGCAGCAGCGACCCCTACGCCGCATACGGCGGCTACCAGAACTACGTTGCTTACTACCAGTATTACTCCCAGCAACAACAACAGGCTCAAGCCCCAGGCGCCGCTCCACCCGCCCCACCAACTGATGACGCTGCGCCCCCGCCTCCTCCACCGAGTGGTTCGCCACCGGCTGCGAATGGGGGATATAATGCTGTAAGTCTTTGTGTTAGGAATTTGAATGGAATGGTAGGAGTGAACAGATATCTGGCTGACGGGACTTTCGTGCAGGTACCGCCGCCGCCGGGGATGTAATTGTAGTGTGCAAGTGGACTGGGGGTTTGATATCGAGGGTTAGGAGAAGGAGAAGGGGGGGACTATGTTATTTTGGATCGGGCAGGGGAATCAAGATATTTGGTCCGCCATGCCTACGTCGTAGCGAGGAATATTCCAGGCTCAGCCTCATCAAAACTCCAAACTCTGATTGCTGGAAAAGGTATTTACCATCAGCAGAGATGGAGACTGCGATTTATGGCGGCCCGTATGCATGTAATTTGTTGAAACAAGAAATCTGCTGTTAATTCATACGGTAGAATACATCTTGGCTTGGTAGGCCGGAATTTTGGGTGTCAGCTGTTTATTCATGTAATCTTACTCTACTATGCATACACAATAGGCAGAACTGTTGTCGAAAACTCCTTCCCCGTAATACCAAATACAGCACCACTGAAGCACTCGAGAGCGCCTGTAGCAATGCCGTGCCTTCTTTGAAGACTATTCAATCGTAGCCCTCCCCATAGAAATCACTTCGTTCCCTCTGCGTACTAACCCATTCCTCACTCGCCAACCCCTCATTCTTCCTCTTCTTCAATCCCTCTCCCTCGATACAGTGATCACAAGCTCTATCACACGGCATGACATTTTGTTCACCAAAGAACTCCCCAATACCGAGGTGCCGGCACCGATCAGTCCGCTCGCAGTATTTGACCAATTCCTGGAACGATTCCGCTCTCGACTTTAATTGGATCTCTCTGTTTCTGGACCCTTCGTCTCCATTGCCTCCGCCATTGCGAGAGTCTTTTCCGATGCGATAGCCTACTCGATCACGATCTTCCCTCGAGTAGAAGAGCAGACATCTAGCAAGTTTGCCATCTCTGCCTGCTCGGCCTGCTTCTTGATAGTAACCTTCGAAACTTTTTGGTAGCGTCCAATGCACCACAACTCTTACGTCTTGCTTGTCAATGCCCATACCAAATGCTGTTGTTGCAACGATTATGTCGTGGCCTGGGGCATTTTCGATCCATTTCCGTTGACATTCAATGCGTTCATGAGGGGAAAGGCCGGCATGATAGGCAGCTGCACCAATTCCCTTTTCACGTAGACGAGACGAGAGTGCATCGCAGTCAGAACGGAAGGAGACGTATATTATACCGGATATGGCATCTGGGCGCTGCAGATTGACTGAAGCTTCATTTGAGATTTCCTGAGAGCGGCTTGGGTCATTGGCACGCCGGTGATAGATGTTCTGGAGCCAAGCAAGTAGCCAGGAGAAGCGATTGTCTGATTCGTCAGAAGTATAGAGCACTTCATAAACGAGATTCCGGCGAGTGGTTGAAGCTACGAAAGTTTTAGTCGTAGAAGGGTCAAGGCCTATAGTTTTGATGATGTCGCCGCGGATAGACGGGGTGGCTGTAGCGGTGAGACAGATGATAGGAACACTGGGATAAGCGGAGCGAAAGTGAGAGAGGTGGCAGTACGCTGGGCGAAAATCATGGCCCCATTCCGAGATACAATGGGCTTCGTCAATGGCGACGCGGGCCAACTCGCCCTGTTTGTGAATCGTTCCTAGGACTCTGCGAAAAGATTCTGTGAGGACAAGCTCAGGAGTCACATAGACTAAGCGAGTCATAGGATGTCCTAGAGACTTGTATATTAGCTCTGCTCAGGGAAAAACAAGCTTGTTACATACCACAGCAGAGATCTTTGTAGATGTCGTCACGTTCTACGAGAAGAGTATTTGAATTAATAGTGGCTACAGGGATGTTTGCAGCACGCATTGCAGCGACCTGATTGTTCATAAGGGCGAGCAGGGGAGAGATGACGATGGTAATACCATGATCGATCATAGCTGGCAGCTGAAAGCACAAGCTTTTCCTGAGAGGTGGGTCAGACTTAATGAACAACACATAGGCAAGGTAATATTTACCCGAACGATGTTGCTGTCGACAGTCAGAACGTGAGCAGTGTGCATGGTGTGTTACAAAAGTTCTAACAGTACATACCAGCTTGTACGAAGACATCATGGCCTTCTAGGGCAGCAGTGATGATCTCTCGTTGATATGGCCTGCCCCATATCAGAGAACGGAAGCCTCATTAAATCACGCTGGCCAAAGTACCTGAAGCTGCTTTTTCCGAAGACACGTCGCAGCGTGAAATCAATGTCCGCATGAGGCTTCTTTCCCCGTTGTCTAGACATCATGAGACTGGTCACGTTTGGCAAGCCTTAATACCAAGGGCTGCCTGGTGTGTGATGTACACACAAAATATATGAGAAAGAGACTTAGGACTATGAGAAGGAAGGACTGGAAAATTATGATTCCACCTCCAATGTGAATGATTAAGTCTTTCTCATCTTGCGACTGCATTGCACATAGGCTTTGGCTTGAAGATGCTTGGAAATGTCAAACGCTGCAGGTACGCATTTGCAAGAAGAGGACTGAGTGGGTCTTCTGAAAGGGACTCCATCTTGTTGAAGCCTTTACCTTGCTATTGCACTGTTTACTACACGTTCAAGGAAGGAAGAATCATGCTCTTGTGGGATCTTTTTGGGAAGTTGCATGCTTGCCTTGTTCCCAAGGTATCAGCGCCAACCGTTGCCAAGGCCGCCTACCTAGTGCTGATCCTTTGCCTTGCGATTTTCCTTCTTTTTTTCCCTCTAGGCTGCAGTAAGATACTCCATAAAACCTAGTATCCACAGTATCAGAACATTACTGCATTGCGGACACCTCCTCATCCGTCATGGCTCGCGGCAACCAGCGTGACAAAGCCCGTGAGAAGACCCAGAAAGAACAAGCTGCCCAGGTACGCCCTTTCCCACTCCTAGCCTACCTCTGCTGTGTAAGCCTTATGACAGGAAAGGAGACAATGCTAACGTTCCTTTTATGTTTAGAAAAAGAAGAATACTGTAAGCCAACCTCTGTCCTTGAAAGAAGCTCGAAATTGCAATTCGCTACATCCACGTTGAAGTTCTGTGGGAGGTTTCTGACATTTCTGTGCTGAATGTAGCAATCGGGCACCGAGTTCCAACGCACAAAAGAACAGCAGGCGGCTATCATGCGCCAGAAACAGGCCGAAGGTACGCTTTTCCCAGCTGGATTAACGCCCTTGTGGGTGTCCGGATTTACGAAGGGCCAGAAGCGGAAATCGAGATCGAAAAAGCATATTGAGACTGACTTGATGGCAGCTTTCGCAAAAAAGGAAGCAGGGTCCGCCTCTTCGGGGGGAAAGAAATGAATGCAGAATGATATACCCGAATTGGGGTGGTTGGGGAAGGGGGAAAAGCCTGAGGTGCATGTGTAATGGATGGGAAGAATATTCCCTCGATGCTTTTCCTAAGCTCTATGTTACTACGACAAATTAGATGAGAAATGATGCGAGAGCGTTTAGAGGAGTTTGAAACAATAGCTGGCAGAAAATCTGTTAATCAGCCTTACAGCCTCGCCATGTGCATTGCAATTCATGTGTGCCGTGTTGGTACCTGGGTCAACCGCAATATTGGGGACGCTGTATAGATTCTCTCCTGGGTGTTGGACGCCCCAAAATTGCTCTGCCGCTTACATTGTATGTCGGATGTCTTCTCCATGGAAGCGTCAGTGGACTGATTAAGTTGATCCAGATTCAGATATTGAATTCATTAAATCTATTTTTCTATGCATATAAACATACACCAAGCATTCCGCATGAGGATATGCATGCATGGGCTCCTTATCTCACCCAGTCTCATTACCGATGACCACCCCCCATCTCCCACGCGCAATCCCGCCTGCAATTCTGCCTCGAATACTCTTCGTGATCCCGACTGCACTGAACCTGAACATCTCCTACCGAAGCAGGCGCTGCAGATGCGGGATTTGAGTCTTGAAACCTATTGCCAACAGGTTCATTGTAGATTAGATGTGCCCATACTCTCCAGTGGAGGACGGTAATGTGTGCTATCGTTTGAGCGATATTGAGCAACTCTGCTTCCAGGGTGATGGGTTTTGATGAAGACTTGCTGGAGCTTTCAGGTTGGTAATGGTTCACAATCTGGACGGGAGAGAAGTTGCCGATGATACGAATCTCCTGTTCGGTAAGATGAAGGAGTTTGTCGGCTAATAAATGCTCTAGATCGCTAAAGTTATCGTTTGTACGCTCATAGTTTTGTTGAAGGTGACGTTCTGCGAATTCTAAATCGGTTGATGAGGGTAGGTTGGGTATTTTGCATACTTTATATGCTCTGCTGACGACTTCGAGCGCTATGTCTGCGACTTGTTCGGAACGATTAGGTTGGTCGCTTGTCAATGTGGAGATGCGAGCGAATAGGTCATTGTTGAAAGATTCGGGTATCGGTGCGTTGCAGCCTAGCATCTTGAGAATAGCCTCAAATGTTCGCAGGCAAGCTACTCGATACATCAAGTTCTGGAACTGTGTCTGCAGTGATCGAAGACGGGTATAATCTAGGCTGAAGGTGGGTGGTAGATAGTCGTCGTCGTAGACTATCATTGACGTGACGGCGGGAACAATTGTAGATGCTCCTGACTGGAGACTTCTACTCCGGCACTCACTGGCCAACCAGGTGCGTGCTTCGCTTGGATCCCAACCATTCTCTATCCGGTTAAGAATGTCACTCTGCTCAAAAGTGACGGTGCTGTCCAGCATGACGGAATAGAAGCATCTAATTCCATAGTTTGCAGCATCCTATGAAGAGCAATCAGCCGGTTCCTGGGGGTCTGAAAATTGAGTCTGGAAATTGAAGGGCTCACTAACCAGCTTGATAGCTTCAAGGATGTCGAACATAGAGATTAAACCAGTTGCAATAGGTCGAGCCTCTAAGTGCTCGACGCCCAGCCTGATGCTGGAAGTCATTGCATCAATGGATTGGTATCTTTTGGGTGAACAGGACCTCCGCAAGAGTACAGCTAGCCAGTCGCTGAGAGCGACCAAGTCGAAGGCTCTGTTCCTCATCTGCTGTACAAGCAAGTCGACGTCGAGTCGCGCATCTATTGCATCCCATTCATCTTCATGTGTTAAGCTCTTCAGGATCCTTCGGACCGCTCCAAACATTCGTGATAGCCGAGGGAAACCAAACATGCATGAGCTGCATGCTTGCGTTGAGGAGCCGGTATTGTGCGAGGCTTCGATCGAAGGATTGGTGTAGTCGTTCGTCAACAATAGTACAAGCTCTTTTCTTATCGCATTCCAGTACTCGACACTTTGTACTGTTCTCTGCTGGCCACGTGCTCCCTGAGTGTTTGGTCGATAGGTGATATTGCGATCGAAATTGAGATCGTGGCGCAACAACAAATCCTTCGAGATGCGGCTCAACTCTAGCTCGCAGAAGGTTTCTGATACGAGAGGTTCGAGGCTGGTAGATGCAAAGATAGCTGGACAATTTCTTGCACAGCATGATTGAGGCATGAGTTTAGGCGGTGCACAAGCTTTGCGCATCATGTTCAGAGACTCGTTCTTGTCAACGCATGTGATATGGGATTTGCGAAGTATTGAATGTTTTGAAGACGAATATTGAAGTGTTCTTCTATGCTCGGAAGTGTTATTGTTCCTGATTGGAACTGTCTGTTTGCCGCCTTCTATGTGTGACTCAACACACATTTGAGCAATTCGCATTTCAGTGGCTCTCAACTCTGAAAATGCTGAAATAGTCTTAGCCCTTCTGACAGAAGGTTGGACTGATGATCTTGTCATAGTGAAAGGGATAGAAATGTGCGCGTTTGACTATTCGGAGAGAACAAACAAATTGCTGGTGCCTGGACGAGATCGGGAGTCTCTATCCAAATTGGCACTTCGGGTCTGATGGTTTGATCAAACAACAGATTTACGTGCTGATACAGATCTATATGGGAGATAGCCTGGTAGCACTTGATACAGATATTGTTATCGCTGTGTATGACATGACGAAGCACTACTGTGGAAGGATGTTGCCCCTATATTGAAGGACTACAATTAAAAGGGCGGACACTTGGAACAACTTACAGAGGATTGTCTGCGCCGTTGCAAGGCAAACGGTCGACATGATTTGAGGTTTCACAAGCATACGCACGAAGTGAGGCTGAATCAAGGGACTTCCTGATGAGCTTAAAGGAGCAAATCAGTACCTATCTTTCAGCTTGTTCGAAAGGCGTTGAAACTATAACTCTGGCATGCGTAATCATTAGTCGACCTCCTGAAAGGGCCATAACCACGATGATCTTTAAGGCGACAAAAGAGAACGAAGGACCCAAGCATTTTAGGGTGACATCCGGCTACAGGAGGCATCATGCATCAAGCAATGGTTATCCTTCGTCGGTCTCACGGCTCTAGAGTCAAAATAGGAGCTAATCGCTTCCTCAACATCAGCGAGTTTCTTTCATTCGGGATAGTATTTGCCGCCATGGGAGCGCCGTGCTCTCGATTTAGGTTGGAGGAAAGACCAAGCTACCAATGGCTGTCCGCTTGTGTTGTTTGCCAGTGTGCTCAATGGTCTATGCAGGAACACGTAGATTAGCACGGGTGGCTCAAGGTACGCTTCTGCGGGATTGAAAGGGCGAAGCGGAGCTACGCATTCCGTGCGAGGCTATTAGCCAATTGATGATAGCGTACACCAGATTACCTCAGGAGGTTGAAATATATTAAGAGTACATGTAGACGAATGGATAGAACAAGGCAAAAAACAGGGCGTAGGTTACCCGCCTCAAGCGCCGATCCCTCCGAGAAGCGGCTAGAGAGAGCTTCCATTGCAGAGACGTCTGCGTCCGCTAAATTCATATCTCTTTCAACTCTAAATCTACAGCAGTACATCAATTGATCATTCACCGAGTCTTTACGAGACAAGATCAGCGTTCAAAACTGAGTTGGTGGTGACTCGCGTATTTCCACTGCCAATTTAATCTCCGATCTTGGCGGCATCCCTTTTAATTGGCCCCCATTTGGTGTCTGGCTTATGTCAGGCTCACCAGTCAGAGGAATAGCGCGGATATCTGCACCAACTACTTCTGTGGACGAGGACTTGCTACACTGTCTATGTTTTATCCAATATTTCCAGGTCTTCTGATGCATTCAGTCACGGAAAATGAGTGATAGTAGACCTCAGACCGCTGTTTCATGCCCAGGACTGGTAGCTCGTCCCTTGGAGACGCGGTTATGGTGGGGAGGATTTCTCATGGCCCGGTCCCGGAAGGCTTGCCCTAGGGCTGGAGGGCTGGATTATGATAGGTTCCAAAGCTAGAACATGACTCCAAAGGGAATGAGGCGCACCGGGACTATTCCTATACATTTCTTGCCAGAGACAATCTGCAGGTGACGAGCTAGCAATATGATATCCATCCATGTTGTGATCCGCACTCGCGAGGAACACCGAATGGACCATTGATGCTCCCGTCCAACGTCTGTCAGCCGATGCCGGGGTCCATTCATCTGTGTGAAGAGGACGAAACATCCATCGGTCATGGAATGTTACGAAGGGTTGGATGACTAGGCATCTGCGACCATGTGCTGGGCGCGAAAAGGTTTCTGTAGAAAAGCCCGGCCATACAGTCATCGAAAGGACAGCCCCTTTGTCGGGGCTTGTGGTAGCACTGCGGCTGAGAGTTTATCTAGTTCTAAGGCGAGAAGATTACGAATTCACTCGAACGGCGACCCACATATCTCTCTCCGGACTCCGTTCCCGTGAAGCTTTCAAACTGATCTTCATGTCCGTATCATCTATTCGATATCTACTCCATTCAACAATCGGGGCTATTTCTCATTTTCTGTATCCTGGTCGCCCGATTGCACAGGGTCGGCCGTAACCCAGCGCAAGCGACTCGCAAGAATGTGAGATGTAGATGCAGGTCTTCAAATGCTGGGAGCCTCACGTCTAAAGCAGTCATCCATGACTCAAGATACTCTCCAATCCCTGTGCACATGGATTGTCGGAGGAGGCTATTCGGGCGCCTGTGTGTGACGAACGGACAGGGAGACACACCTATGGCAATTTGCGGCCTTAATCCTGGTGTAAATCTCAGGATTGTATACTCGGGATAGTCGGCTACGATAGTAGGACCTGAATTGCTTCAATGAAGCATCTCGATGGTCTTGTAGCACATTCACTTCCAATGCATGCCGGGGCTACCTTACACGACGCCTCGTTTGTCACGCACATTTAGACACGCGTAAACATGATGATTCACACTTTTGCGGATCAAACTCTGCATCACAATGATCCTATCCACACTCGTTGAACACTGAGGCTTTCTGAAAGCCTTGTCCATTCGTTCTGCTAATTCATTATCCTTGGCAATCGGAGAGACGTCAACACCATGTCCATCTTTGGTGTAACACTGCGAAACGTGCTAGGGATGTCTTTGTACATCATTGTAACTCTTGGGCAGATTACTGAGAAATTTGCCGCTCGCTCTTCCACTTCTTCATGCCTTGACCTCGACGGAGGGAGAGATGTCAGTAAATATGCTGTTGGCAATCTTCCCAACGTTCATTTTGACCTTCCAGCCAGCTGGGCGGGCCAGATCTCTGTCCCTAACACTGCAAATGACGAGCTCTTTTTCTGGCTGTTTGAAGCAGAAGTGGCAGGCCAATGTGACAATCTGATTAGTAGGTCATCACTTGCGATAGGATAAAGTGCAAATTAACCAATTTTCCTTTAGTTTGGCTTAACGGTGGACCAGGTTGCTCTTCACTCGATGGCCTGACGAAAGAAAATGGGCCACTTTACTTCCCAGGGAACGCATCAACGCCTACATCAAATCCTAATTCTTGGACTCGGCTAGCCAGTGTCCTCTACATTGATCAACCTGTTGGGACTGGGTACAGTGACGGAAACAATGAGGCCTCCTTGAACGCTCAGGTCACGCAAGATTTTGCGTCGTGGCTTCAAGCATTCTACGATATCTTTCCCTCTCTGAGAAGTAAGAACACCTACATCATGGGCGAATCGTATGCTGGTGTTTATGTGGGTTATTTCAATAGAGCGTCCAACTTTCAAATTCATGGTGCTAACACCCGAGACTACGTAGATCCCTTACTTCACCCAAGCCTTCCTCGCGAACAACAGCCTATCGTTCAATCTGAAGGGAATCGCCATCGGCGACGGTTCATTTTCTAATTTGGCCGCAAGCACTGACGTTGTTGCAACCACTTATCTGAATGAGCACAATCAAATCCTTCAGATCCCTCAAAATGTACTAAACCTGTTCGACGAAGCTGATCAGGTCTGTGGTTTCACGGAAATACTCAAAGAGGCCAGCTATCCACCAAGCGGGCCCCTCACAGTACCTGGCGATCCAGAAGGAGCAAACTATCGTCTCATGAAGCGGCAAAACGCAACAAATGACAATGGCTGTCCACAGGACCCAGATACTCCCGCCCTTCTAAACTCATCAATCATTTTCTGCAATGCCGGTTGCGCAACATGGACAACAGCTGCAGACTACCTGACCTCCAACCGACCATGTTTCAGCGTCTACAATATCGAATACAACTGCGAGAACGCGCCTGACACGAGCGATTTTGTCAACTGGCTCAATCTCCCTGCTGTGAGAGAGGCTATCCATGCTCCCAATAAAATTTACGAAGACTGTAACAGCACAGTGTTCTACACACTTGCGGTGGAGCAGGTGGAGCCTCCGGCATACAGGATTATGCCTGCGATTCTGGAAGCGGGCGTATCGATTCATCTCTATTCTGGAGACCTTGATTTTATTCTTAGTCACATTGGTACCGTATGTATCCCCATACCTAATCTCTTCTTCCGGATTTCCTAAAGCTTCAGAGTTCACCTATGAGCTTTCCGAATTGCCAGCTACCATCTCGAACAGCCAAACTAATTCAGGACTTCTATGTAGGAAATAGCCATCCAGAATATGACATGGTGTGGCCACCAGGGTTTCCAAATACCGCCAAATAAAACTTTCCTGGTCAACGGGAAGAACATGGGCAATTGGGGCTACGAGGTACGTCTATCCTCATCTCATCCTTTCATTTCCTCTTCATCCAAGAAGCCAGAATGGCAGCCTCACTCCTATACTTGAGATCTCATTCTGGCACAATCCCTATATTCGTATCCCCGAAACCACCAATTCCATCATTCTTCCTCATCACAATTACAAGATCTCTCTAGCGACTTCCATACTTTCTCACTCATACTAACTCTTCCTCCCAGCGCGGTCTCTCATACCATCACATCCTCTCCGCTGGGCACGCCGTGCCCTACGATCAACCAGCAGCCGCCTTCGCATTCGTTAGGGACTTTGTCGTTGGTGATGCAGGGTATCGATAGCTACTCATATCGATACTGAGCAACTCTACATGCTAGAGGATTGGATATGGTGCCTCACAGGGGGCGATGGTGGATGATAAGGTTGTATTATATGTAAGATAGATGCTACTAGAACCTTAGGCAATTAGAGACAAAAGTAATTATCCTGTGACTGCAAATCGCAGGTCAGAATCTGAATAGGTTCTACAGCCAATTATTTCCCCTTTCCCTTTTCCTATTTACACACCTCCTCCACTCTCGCAATACCTGCCACAAATGCAAGAGATGATTCAGAGGAAGACGTCGATGCAAAGCATTATCATCCATGAAAAGTTTTCGTGCTACACGAGTTATGATTCACCATGACCAACGCGGATTGTGGGAAGCAGAACGCAAAGAAATGAGTGTCAATTCGTGATTATGTGGTTTATCAGTTATCGCATTCTGGTGTCAGTACGTGGTTTTTGACCTAATGAATGGCGTCAATGGTGGAGGTATGAGAAGGAATAAGGTAAGATACTAACGATGCATGGTAGCGAAAGCCTCAGCCACGCGAGAAACTAGTGCCCAGACTTAGATAAGATTAGGGCTTCAGCCTTGCATGATCTCGCGTCGACGCGTTTCGCTCTTCAAAACCTCAGCCACCACCAAATAGTCCTCAGTCCTCAGCCCCTCATCTAACATCATGGATGGCGTCTTCCCTCTCCTGGCTCCACAAATGCAAGCTCTCCCAACTCCGCGCCCTCGCCATCGCCACCGGCATCAACTCCAGCGGCACCAAAACCCTCCTAACCACCCACCTCCTCTCCCATCTCCCCAACGGCCACTTCAACCCTAACAACAACAACCCTCCCAATCACGCATCCAACAATGAGCCTCTCAATATAATAAGCATAGACATGGGCATCCGCAACCTCGCCTACTGCCGCATCCTCCTCCCCCAATCCCACTCCCCCCCCTCCAAATCAAAATCCAAATCCGAATCCTCCTCCCCCATTCCTACCACCGCCCTCGACTCCCCCACAATCACAGAATGGACCCGCATCGCCATCTCCCCGCGCACCCTGACCCCTTCCACTCCCACCTCTAAAACACCAACAACCAAAGAACCCTCTAAAACCCCCCCACCAACAAAAGAACCCTTCGACCCCCCCACCTACTCCTCCCACGCCTACCACCTCGCCCAAACCCTCCTCTCCCCCACCCCACCAACACACATCCTCATTGAGCGCCAACGCTACCGCTCCATGGGCAGCGCCCACGTTCAGGAATGGACCTTGCGCGTAAACATGTTTGAAGCCATGATCTATGCGGTGTTGAATACGATGAGGGAAGTGGGGATGTGGATGGGGGTGGTTATGGGTGTGGGGCCGGGGAGGGTGGGGAGGTTTTGGTTGGAGGGGGGG
>KI911130.1:384968-402494 GCA_000482085.2 Cladonia metacorallifera KoLRI002260
GGGAGGAGGGGGAAGGGTGGTGGTGGGGAAGGGGGAGGGGAGGGGGAGATTGGGAAGTTGGATGATTTGGCGGATTGTTTGTTGCAGGGGATGGCGTGGGTAAAGTGGGAGAAGAATAGGAGGTTGGTTATGGAGAAGGGGGTGGAGGCATTGGATGAGCTTGGGAAGGGATAGTGGAGATGAGTTGGTTGATTTATATTTGCTTGTGATCCGTTGAATACCGAACGCCATATTTATATAATGATAGCGGCATGCTGCTAGGAAAGTCTGTACCGGACTGGCTGGTAATGTACAAATATCGTGACCGCAACCGTGAATTTCATCCTCGAATAAACTAACTCGACGGCTTCTTTGCCTTCTTCGCCTTCTTAGTGGCAGATTCTGCAGCCTCCTCACCTGCCTCCAAGCCCCTCTTAGTTTTCTTTGCAATCGTTGTGGTTATTTCCTTGACATCGCCCTTTGGACCCTTCTTTGTCTTTTTCGTCATAATCTCTTCGCTCACAATAACAGGCCCTTGCCCTTCCTCGCCGCCAGCAGTAACCAAAGATTTCTCCTCCTCAACCGTTTCACCCGTGATCTCCTTCGCAGTATCCTTGACTGGCACAGTATCAACATCTTTCAATGCTCCCCCCTCAAACTCATACCCAAGTGTTTCCTTGAGCTTCTTGTTTTTAGACTCTCTGCGCTTTTTCTCTTTCTCGACCCGACTAGCCCATTGATCCCTCCCTACAGCCATCTCAAGCTTCCTACCTTCAATGCTATTCCACGGTACCTGCTTGAAGCGCTTGTTCGCACCCTTCCAGATGTCTTCGTGTAGTTGCTCCTTTGGCACAACCTTGCACTTCAAGATATGATTAAACATGAGGTAGTTATCCATCGTACCGGCGACAATGTTTGCAACGCTAGCGGATTTGAATTCAATGAAGGCCCAGTGTCTAGATGACCCAGTCTTCTTGTTGCGCGCCAGACGGAGACGACTAATGTCGCCGAATTGAGAGAAGTATTGGCGCATTTCGTGCTCGTAGAAGCCATGGGGAATACGACCCACGTAGACTACGCCCGGTTCTTCGTTGGCGCTGGCTTTGATTTCTTTGAGCTTCTTGGCGGTGACTTTGGCATCAGGCAATTCGGGGATCTTCTGGCCTTGCTGGAAACCAGGACCAGGAGGATGGACATCATCGCCGTCGCTTTCGAAGCCGGCAAGGAGGGCGGCGGTATGGTCGTCCGGCTCAGCTTCCGAGTCATCTTCTTCATCTTCCCCGGTTGGGCTAGTTGCTGCTACCTTCGCCGATGATTCAGCTACGTCTCCAGCGATGGCTTTGCCCTTACCCTTGGCCTTCTTGGCTACAGTCTGCGCCGCTTCTCCAGCACTCTCTCCTGCGTCAGACGCTCCCCCAAGAAAGCTGCTTGCGAAGCCCCCAAGAGAGGCCCTCGCGGCATTGGCACCCTCAGCCGCGCTTGCAATCAACCCACCAACAGCATCCCCAAGGGATTTGGACATTGTCTTTTCCGTCTTCTGCTTCTTGTTTGTGATTTCTTCGGTGTGTTCGACGAGAGGGTCAAGAAGGTCAGCCTTCAGGGTGTTGGAATCATCGTCAGAAGCTGATTTTCGCTTCTTGGAGGTAGTAGCTTCAGTCTTCTTATCCTCTTTTGGCTTTACGGCTCTCTTCGCCTTCTCAACCCCAGCTTTGGCCTGCTTCTTGGTCTCATCCGCGGCTTTAGCAACCGTATCTGCCTTTGGAGCTTTTGCTTTCGCAGTCTTCTTCACCTTGTCAGCTCCCTCCTTAGCCCCTTTCTTTACGCTTTCTGCAACGTCAGCAGGTGTCTCCGTCTTCGGGGCCTTGGTCTTCGCAGCCTTCTTAACTTTCTCAGCGCCAGCTTTAGCCTCCTTTGTCACGGCATCCGCAAGTTCGGCAGGGCCCTCTACTGCTGGAGCTTTATCTTTCACAGCCTTCTTCGTCTTCTCAGCTGCGCGTTTAGCTTCTTTCGTAACAGCATCCGCAACATCAGCAGCCTTCTGGGTTGTTGCTGCTGTAGCTGTGGTTGGGGTTTTCGCCTTCGGCGCTTTGGTCTCTTTTGGTGCTTTGGGCTCTTTCGGTGCTTTGGGCTCTTTCGGTGCTTTGGGTTCTTTCGCTGGCTTCTTTGCGTCTTTCGTAGTTGCGGGCTCTTTGCCCTTATCAGAACCCACAAGCTTCTCGAATGGTCCTTGATCCATTGCTACTTCAGGGCTAACAGAGGTGGCTGCGTCCTCAACAAGCTCCTTTGCAGCTTCAGCATTGGATTTCTTGGGCTTCGATTTTGGCTCCGCTTTCTCCTTCTTAGGAGCGGCATTGTCTTTAGCGACTTTGGGCTTCTTTTCCTTCTTTTCCTTCTTCTCCGGCTTAGCAGTAGCATCATCCTTGGTAGACTTGGCGGTTTTAGTCTTCTTTTCTCCCTTATCAGCTGTAGCAGTTTTCGTTTTCTTTTTTGGCGGCGTCGCCTTTGCCTCTGTTGGCTTGCTTGACTCTTCTGCGTCGTCGTCTTCATCTGCTTCGAAGTCAAAGTAGTCGCCAGCGCGCTTGCGTGAAGGTCTTGGGGAGGCTACCGTTGCCTCCTCAATGGTAAGGTCAGGCTTCTCATGTTTGTCGCCGGGTTTGGCCTTCGCGGCAAGCTTGTCAGTGCCATCAACGGCCAAGGCTTTGGGTACTTTTGTTCTAGGCATGGTCGCGTGTCGCACCAGGCTTGAAGATAACACGTCTGAAAGATGAATTGAGGTCTCAATCAGTTGAAGTTGACAGAATGCAGATGTGGTGGTAAAATGTTGTCTTTGTGGCTGGATGATGTTATGATGAAGGTTCGCGAGGCGCGACCGGGTGGGATATGTTTTTCGGGGGGCTGGGCAACGTTTGGGGCGGGCGATCGGATTTCTTGGTCTCCCGTGGGTGTGACGTCTGGGAGCTTATGGGCGGCTAAACCCATTAGAGCAGGCCAGGATGTGCGATCCTTTAGCAACCATTTCTTTAAATTCTAGAATGGGTAAGAAGAGGAAGCAGCTCTCGCATGCAGAAATATGGGACGACTCTGCTCTTGTACAGTCGTGGGATGAGGCTCTCGCAGAATACAAGGTGCTCCAAAAGACATCCCTAGAGGTAATATATCTGCTAATACAACATAGCTCTATCACAGCATACATGCGCGTGGTGAAAGAGTTGAAGACGTGATCAAGGATGTGGAAGCTGGATCACAGGAGGCAGACACGAATGGGAGTAATATCACGCAAAGCGCACTACCACTACAAACAGACAGTGCTATGTCGGAAGAACTAGAAGATGGAGAGCTGGATGAAGAGGCTGAGGATGGAGAGGTGGTTACGAACGGTGATTCGATACAACAATCTCATGTATGTATGAAGCCCGCTACACCAGCAAGGAGTCGACTAACAGACAACTAGGAATTTTCAAGCTCCATGCCAGAACAGATGCAACCTCCACCCAAACCAAGCGATGCACAAGGAAAGCATACAATGCCTGGCGCAATTATTGGTAATGGTAAGCACACTCATCCCTTCTAGGAGGAGGTCAAGGCTTACAAAACAGTAGTTCAAGATGAAGCTCTCAAAAACCTCATGATGTCGTGGTACTACGCAGGTTACTACACTGGACTTTACGAGGGACAGCAACAAGCACAGAATGGTATACCTAAGTGAGGCCGATACAACCTCAATGTATTGAACATATTGGCTTCCCGATGTTGGCTGTATGCATTTTACGTACGAAGGCCAGCCTCTGATCAAGGATGTTGGTAGCAGTAAGGCGGTATCGAAAGGAACGCATCAGTATGTATTGCAAATACATAATACGGTATGCGTCCGCTCAACTTTCGAATACTTTACGCTTCTAATAGCTCAACGTCTGATTAGGGTAGAAGTCCCAAATGCAAGCAAGACTTCGAATACTGCTGGTCAGAGCAAGTCTCCAAATCCCTTTTCCGAGTCCTTCTTGATCAGGTCAATCATGCCCTTCAATTCACGACTTGTCAGATCGCCTGTGAGACAGATGGGACTACTGAGGTAGATGCTCACCTGAGGCATAATAGGCTTTCCCTCTGCGTCTTTCACATAACGAAAAGGCATTACCGTGCTTTCATGCTCATCGATGCGTAACTCGGGGTCGTCAATGCAAGGAATGTCGTTCAAGGGCACTGGACAACTCAGAGGACGAATAACCAATATGAGTGTCTCACAAAAACCTTTTTCCTCTATCACCAATCTAGTGACGCGCACTGCAGTATCTGTAGTCATCTGCACCGGTCCCAGCCTTCTACCAATGAAACCCTTCGCTCGGAGTTCCGAAGTCCTGTCTGTTCCATTTCAGCCTAGTCATGAGGTCTAATTCAGGGCTGGTAGTCCTACCACGGGGAGGTTCATCTCCTTTCGTGGAGCGTCAGTTGACTCGCCTTTCAATATCTTGTCATGTTCTTACCTAGAATTCCGCCAAAGAGGAACACGTCAAATTTTTCTGCATCCTCTGGGCTTAATTCTGCCTTTCCTTTAGGATCGAGTAAGCATATTCTCTCCTTATTGTCCTTGAAGACCGTTTCTACACTTTGGTGTTCGACTATCAGACTATTCATCTCTCGAAGCTCTGCTGGCAGCTCCAAATCTCTTGGGACCGAAGACAGACAGAAGCCCACTCCAGCGCTTGCAGATTCTCGGGCAATGGCTTGATACTCGAGTGATGACCAAGGACCTAGTTCGGGATCGAGATGCTCGACGACATAAACTCGGTTCCTGTTATCTAGAATTCCCTCCATTCCAATCAATGCTTGTAAAAGTGACAGGTATTCTCGTGCATCTACCCGATGGTCGCGGTGATACCTCCGTATCAATGGTAATAGCTCCGTAGTAATACTCGATACTTTAATTGTTTCCGCCCTCACGAACTGCAGGTCTCAAACGAGGACTTCGGGTCCAATGGGTGTGGCTAAATAATATCCTACACCAATGAATTATTTGAGCCGTGCAGCTTCCGTAAGCACTATGGATGCTGAAACCCGGCGGGTCGACCTGTGACCTCTCAATAGTCTCAAAGCTTCCCGTCGCTAATGCCCACTAAGATGCCCACTAAGATGCCCACTAAGACGGGTTGCCCAAAATCCTAAACATTAATATGCTGCTTTGTCCCCGCCATTCGACCTTCACCTTCTACACATATTCACCACCACTGTTATACCTCTACTCTTACCCTATACCAGCTATATTGCTAGGTCTCTTCTATTACTGACCGACCTTGAAGCCATATCCTGCTGCTGTAAGGAAATAGGTCTCGTGACTAATAGCTCAGGCCCTGGTGTCTTGCCCCCTTCTCGTCTCGTCGTACGAGTACCAAGCGCCGAGGTGATTCGTCACGGTGGTATCACAAATTGCCATCCCTTGATAGCTTCTCTGCATTTCACACCACCTTCCCCGTAACGACCACAGAACCATTTATTACCCCGCACACCTCCTTCAATTACTGGAATAACTATTAGATTCGAGGATTCCTAGCTGCTCTGATAACTCAGACAATTGAAACATTCAACATGAACCCACACCAGAAGAACAAAGTGGATATCAGTGTAGGTCTCACCACTCTTAATGACGACAATCCTCTGACATGTCTGGTAGTCCCTCAGTGAAGACGAACAGAAGCTCTTTCGCCTCTATGGCAAGATTCCAAACAAGAAAGATCTGCTCCAGAACAAGCTCAAAGTTAGCCTCACCCCTCCCTTTCTACGGCCGAACACTTACACCAGAACAGGAGCGTAAATACTTCGATTCAGGCGACTACGCCCTGACCAAAGCTGGTAAAGCTTCTGAAGGAGGTGTCACTTCTGTCGGCTCTCAGCATCCACTCCCAGAGAACATCCCACACTTGACCTCCCCAGGCCCAAATAGCGGTGTCAATGGCAACGGCAGTGCTGTCAATGGGGGCTCTCTTCCTGGTGCAACCAGTGGCAGTCCAGTGAAAGAGAGCAGTTATCTACACCGGGAGACCAGCGCGGACGAACCCAGTATCATCAGTCCTGTCACCAGCCCGAAAAGCCCCCAGAAGGACGGCATGGCTAGCCCACCGGCAAAGGGAGGCATCCCTATCCGATGGCAAGACAATTGAATGACCGCGGTACAATGTATGGATATCATCAAACCGTGAGAGATCGATCATAAGAGTCTTAGCGGGCCAGTGATTACGACTTTACGAGCCATATTGTCTCGGTGGCAGCAATGGATGGAAAGTACAATGATTATCGTGTCTTTGGAGTTAAGGTAGTTACGGAGTATGACACACTGGGGTCGGTGGCTGGCTGGAAATGTAGCTTTAGGCCTTTGAGCCATTTGACAAGATTGGGCAATCAATATGCACTTGTGATATTCTCACAAACAATTCTAAAATTTTCTGGTGACCTTGGGAAACGCCTCGCTATACGGGAGTAGGCCAACTGATCCTTTTCTCAGGACTATATTCCTGCCATCTCAATGGTCTTCTTGGCCATCTCTAGAGCGCCTTCTCTCGTGTTATTGCCACCAATGAAACCACTTGCGTGAGCAAATATACAACCGTCTATTCCGGCCACCTCACTCAACTGATCATCCCGCACCCCTCTCCATGCCTCGGGAAGACCCAGTCTGTTCTCAAAGCTGTCCTTGCTCACGCTGACAGCCTGTATGCGCCATTTGGACCCCTCATTTACACTCTCTGGATACAGGACAAAAAGCACCTTCTCCTCCTCCGGATATTCGCTTTCAATAGTGTAAAGATGGTCCTTCCACGGCCGGCTTTTGTCAAACACCATAATCCGTCCCTTCTCATCATATTTCTTCCTCGCATCATAAGTCTGACGCACCAACGCCCTCGCAGGCAGCCATGCGCGGTGATGATACCTCAGCTTATTCTTAAACGTGCCTCCCATAAACGTACTTGCGACCTCGAATGTCGCATCTTCAACTATCTGCGCCTCTTCAGGCGTCATACCCCCTGCATGGATCAAGTCGTCGTTCATATCCCCTACCACAGCCCCCAACGTAATCCCCCCATCATAAAACCGCTTCTTTATATCCTTCGTGTCTTCAGGATCATAGACTGAGATCCCATTATCATGCGCATCCAACGCCTCAATATATTCCTCATAAATTTTCTTCCACAATATATCCACCTCCTCACTTCCCTCCTCCAAGCCTGTCTCCAAAGCTATAACCCTCTTGCCAAAATGCAGATACACAAGCCCCGCAGAAGACAACTTTGTAGATCGTGAGGGAAACGTGGTTGTGAAAGTGCGTTGGTGGTGATCGTAGCGGTTTTGCGCTGGGTGGTATTCACCGCCTACATCGACTACGGTATGGCATTCTGCGAGAAGGGCTGGGTCGCGGGTACGCACAAGCGAAGAGTTGTCGTAGGTTGGGAGTCTTTGGAGCATGAATACCGCGAGGGCTTCGTCGGCGTGGAAGTGGCCGTTGTGTGTACCAATTAGAGGACCGGAGCTAGTTGTCTTGAGCCTTTTGGCTGGGGATTCGGCTGCCATTTTGAGGAGGGTGCGTAACATTCAAGTTGTGGATTGGTTCGAGGAGTAGGGCTTGTCAAGCATTGGCGTGAAGAAGGGCGAATTATATTCATTACTATATCGACAGCCACTACACCCAGGCCGACTAGTGCTCAACTTGCCATATCATCTCGCCAGCACTTTCGAAGACGCGTTGTCTTCTGTTCGTCAGGCTACTCTTCAATCTCTATCCTAGCACTCCCCAAAAGTCCTCTTCCAGCACCTACGATGGTGAAGACTCATCTGTACGCGTAGGGGCACTGCTTTCCCCACGGGCAGAGTGCTCCACCTTATCGGTAGGGGAGCCCTGTATCTTGGCCCGCGCAGGAAATCCGCCGCACGCGACAGCCAGTAGATCCTTAAATGCCTGGAACAATCTAAAAAACCAGCTTCGACCCAGCTCAAAACCAGCTCCACGGTAAAGACTCAACACACATTTTTCGCACTTAGCGATAGTTATTTGCCCCAGTCTCAGATATCCTCGAGGAGACTTTCATCTGAGCAAAAACCTAAGAGCATATGCTGCCAACACAGACCTATGAACCTCGCTTGGCGTCAGAAGGCCGTAGCAAAGCCTTGAACTTTGGGGTGAAGAACTTCAGAAGTCAAAACGCCAAACACAAGTTGTGACTGGTTTGGAACATCTTTGACGGGTTTACACTGCGCTTTCGGCGCTGCCAGCGCTCATGTGGATCATTCGAGTCCTCTCATCAGTGGTCTTTCTGACCTCGATAATAACTTCCGTAAGTATAGACGACCCCTCGAGTATCTGGGCAATTTTGCTAAATCAGATTATAGATCCCTTTAGCATACGACGTTGGAGGAAGAGATTGCTTTCTCGCATTCTCTCTAGCCTTAGCCAGTTACTATTTCTTCTACTCAGTCCTACGACTAGCGACACCAGACTCATCTCGATACCGATGGATAGCATTACAGATTATAGGATGGACACAGTGGGTTGTCGTGCCCTCGCTTCTCCTTTGGTCCCTGGCTCGCTTCATGGTGGAGCCCGTCGATAACGGTAGCTGGGTACAGAGGACGTTCAGTGGGAAGAGAGCGAGCGATACTTCTGTGCGGGAATGGATCTTTGGTCCGGATGGCTTAGCTGAGACGGTGACTGTGGGGACTTGGGATAAGATGCTGAGATGGTCTACGCCGGTTTTCCAGCTGTGCGAAGGCTTCTGCAGTCTTTTGGTCATACAGTCCGCTGGTCAGATTACTCGATGGCTTGTGAATCGTGGGGGGAGGAGCGATAGCTGGATGGTAAGACTCCCTCGCAAGGGAGCATGAACAGTCCTCGTTGAGGACAGAAAACCGGCACCCACCTATCTTCAGAAGTGGCCCAGAGGGTGCCGGATCTTCTGTTCTCCGTTTCTTCATGCTCCAGTCGTGGACATATGCTGAATTGATTCTACAGATCGGCCTCCTGGTCATGTCGGCCTCCGTAATCTCCAGCTCAGTCTACTTCCTCTGGAGAATCACTCAATTCCCCGAAATCGGCAACGTGGACGCCACACTAATAGGCATCACCATCACCTGTGCCGTCTTCCTCTGCGCCTGGGGCATCGGCAGCGGAAAAGGCAACCCAGTAGAAAGCTCTCTCCTATTCGCCTACATCGTCCTCTCCCTCTACCAAATCTTCACCGACTACCAACCCTCCACCCCCATGGAACCACCCTCCCAAACCGCAGACTTCCCCCCTCTCCCCCCCATCATAATGGCCTCCTACACCACCCTCCTCCAAGCTCTCTCCATCCTTCCCTCAGCGATCCAAGCAGCTTTCGAATGGATCACCACCGCCCTAAAAGTCATCACCCCCTCCGTCATCATCTCCCTCGCCTACCGCCTCTTCGTCTACTACGCCTCCACCCGCATCATCCCCGCCGTCCGCGAATCCGGCGCCCGCGCCCTCTCCCAGGAAGCTTCCCTCGAAGACTCCGACGGCGCAGGCCAACTCCTCGGCTTGCTTAGCTGGTTCAGCCCTAGCATTTTAATCGCCGTGTATACTAGTCTTTTGATGCAGCATTTTGCTTCGACGAGTGGTAGTGATGGTGGGGCGGCGGGGGATTGGTGGACGAGTCAGGGGGGGGATGCGGGGGGGAATTTGTGGAGGTGGATTAATGTGGCGGGGACGATGGGGTTGTATGCGCTGGAGCTGTATTTGGGGAAGGAGGATTTGGAGGGGGGGTTGACTACGCATTGGAAGGCGGATTGATAGGTGCCAATACAAGTTTTTTCCTGGTATGATATAAGATTTGCGGATACTGTGAGATGCTTGAAGTGTGACTGGTGATTGTTTGTTTGATCGCTCCCGCATGATTCATCTAATGAATTATTCTTGCCCATCAACTCCCAGGTATCGCAGCTCCTGACCGTAAATTCCTTCATGCAGAGCGATCCAGCCCCTCCCCCACATCCAACATCCCCTCGCCAGGAAAACCGCACAATCATAACCACATGCGGCCCGAGGTCTCAATTGAACCCACACCAAGAAGGATCCCGCTACAGAATTAAGATATGTCCGTAGCTTTCGTCATATCGTTGAACACCAACCCCAATGAACCACTTAATACCAAATTAAGAAATCAGTTATTCGTTTATAAGAAACGGCTGTTATCTCATCATCTTGTCATTCGTCGTAGTACTAATATCACTACACTACCTTACCACGAAGATTACCAGCCCTGTTTCTACATGTAATTGTACAAGGAGTTGGAAGCGAAGTGACAAGGCTAGGGTTACATGCCCCTTGCATAAGCGGATGACGGAGGTATTTTAGCGCGGGTAAGAATGACATGGGTGACGTAGGTAGCAGAAATGGAAAACCGACGTAGTTAATGGTTGTCACACTTCAAAAGTGCAATATAAGAATCTCCTTATTCCCAATTATTCTAATACCCACCTAATATTGAATCTTCTTCAAAAGTGCACTTAATAGATTAACAGTCAAGATTCAACATGGCATCAACACATCAACTCAAAGTCCAGGACATCTTCTCAGTTAAGGATTATGTCTGTCTCGTTACCGGCGGTACGATTCTAACATCCAACTCCAATTTCAATATTCCCTAGATACTAATCTACCACAAGGCGGAACCGGGATCGGTCTCATGGCCACGCAGGCCTTAGCTGCCAATGGGGCAAAAGTGTATATCACTGGTCGGAGAATGGAGGTGCTTGAGAACGCGGCAAAGACGCATGATCCGTCGGGAGGAGGGCAGATTATTCCGTAAGTGTTGTTTTGGGAGGGTGGGGGTGTCTTTGTGTTGGAGAAGGATGGCTGATGGGTGGGTGTGGGTGAAGAGTTGGACCGTGTGATGTGACTTCGAAATCGGAGCTGGAGAAGTTGATTAAGGAGGTTGAGTCTAGGGAAAAATATCTTAATTTGCTGAGTAAGTCCTCCTTTCATAATTGTGAGTCAAGCGACCCGCTGATTTGCGTTCTAGTCACCAACGCTGGTGTCTCTGGTCCCAAAGCCCCACCAGACTCGTCCTCAGCAACAGAGCTCCAGGACAAAATCTGGCACGGCGAATCCGTCGAAGACTGGGGCGACGTCATGAAAACCAACGTCACGTCCGTCTACTTCTCGACCCTCGCCTTCCTTCCCCTCCTACAAGCCTCCATCGGTGACAAATTCGCCCCACGCTCTCCCTCCGTCATCGTCATTTCCAGCATGAGCGGCATAATGCGCGAAAGCCAAGGCCATTTCGCCTACAATGCTGCCAAAGGCGCAACCGTCCATCTCTCCAAGCTTATGAGCGCGGAGTTTGAGAAAGCGGAGGTGCGCGTCAATAGTATTGCACCGGGATATTTCCCGAGTGAGATGACTATGAAGGGGAGTGATGAGGATAATAAGTCAAGGATGCCGGCTGAGAAGGTACAAGAGAAGGGGCACGTGCCGGCTCAGAGGCCGGGGAGTGATGAGGAGATGGCGCAGGCGGTTATATTCTTAGCGAAGAATATGTATGTGAATGGAGAGATCATTGCTGTTGATGGTGGAACGCTCAATACGGTTCCTGGGAGGTAGAAGGTCCATGTTTCGGCCTGTTTATTAGCATGAGAATCAGGTAGCTAGTCATGTGGAATGCTTTGATGATCAGTGCCTGGCATGCAAGCTGCTGATGTCCTCAATACCACCATCTCCTTTCTTAATAGTCCTCGTATTTTGCAAGGCGCTTTGCTCGCCTGACGAAGACTCGGACCTCTCTCCAGGTACCACTTCTCCAGTCAGCCTCTCTATGATTTTTATCTTGCCCTCCGCTCTCTTGAGCCTGTCATCAAAATCCGACACAGAATCCTCATTGTTCTCGGTCGAAAGACTCTCAGGCTCGGTAAGGGCATACAGAGTGCGAATATGACTCTCCAATCGCGGATTGGCAGGCAAGTCATGCATTCTATGAGAATCTCCCTCCGAAGCAGGCCCATCTTGCCCGCCTTGCGAAGACAAGGTCTCGATGCTAGTTGTAGCACTTTTTCCCTCTCCACCCTTCATTTCCACATCAGCCGGAGACTTGATCTCGGGCAGCCTCCCAGCCCATATCACAGCTCTCCCGTGTAATTTACCCATTGCAGCGTACTTCTCAAATCCCTTTTCCAATCCAAACAAGCGGCCTTCGACACGACCTGCGCGTTCACCGTCAGAGACGCCGAGGTCATAACCCTCCTTGTAGAATTTGTCCTCGAGGGATAGAAGGTCGTCAAATGGATCTGGATCAGCGTCAGGTGTCATTGTAGTTGGAGTTGTAGAAGGTTAGCGAAAGGAGTTCAGTCGCCTTTCGTGTTATTACAAGCTCGGGGCTAGATCTTCAGACCCTGCGGGTACTAGAGCTCGGCTCGTTGACCGATTTAGGCTGGGCTGATCTAAGCCCGACCCAAAGAAGATGTTGCCTTGGGGGCTTAAATATAAGCAGAACTTCATTAGGGGCCCTTGAATTGATCGCATACTCTGCTATAGAGTATCTTTCGCCGTGTCACAGTCGCTTCAATACTATTGACTGTTTTAACCAAATCGATTGTCTGAGGGAGCATCTTCCATCGAAGCCGAATGACGGATCCTCCACGATAACGAGGACACACTGTCCTATCACACCACTGAAAGCGAAGAGAAGGATTCAGGCCTTGAGCATCAACTGCAACTTAAGGTGTAGACATGTCTGCTAGGTCACTCCGTTCGTTACCACGAAGGCCTCTCTTGAGAGGCTTTGCATATCAACTATGGCTCTGCCTATGTCTATCACTCTGGCATGTCTCAGCAGAGCAGAACACAGCTGCGAAAACGGCTGCAGACTATTATGTAGATCGACTACCTGGACAGCCAGCTGGAACGATCTTGAAAATGCACGCTGGGTGAGCCAGCAATTCAGCCTCGCCCCATGATATTGTCACTGACTTAATCTGTAGTCACATTGAAGTCGAAGAGGCACATAATGGAAATTTATTCTTTTGGCACTTTCAGAATCGCCATATTGCTGAACGACAACGGACGGTGCTGTGGCTCAACGGGGGACCGGGATGCAGTTCAATGGACGGAGCTTTGATGGAAATCGGGCCTTACAGGGTTACTCCAGAACAATCATTAAGATATAATGATGGATCATGGGACGAATTTGCGAATGTTCTGTTCGTAGACAATCCAGTTGGAACGGGGTTCAGCTACGTCGACACAGACAGCTACGATCACGAGCTCAAGCAGATGGCCGATCATATGGTCACCTTTCTTAAGAAGTTCTTTGCCCTGTTTCCTGAATACGAAGAAAACGACGTAAGTTGCTCTTAGTGTTATTCTGCGAGAGAGGAGCTAATAGCAGGGTAGCTCTATATCGCCGGCGAGTCATATGCTGGACAGCACATTCCCTATATAGCACAAGCCATCCTTGCCAACAACGACTCACCAACACAAACCAAAGTCTGGCCACTCAAGGGTCTTTTGATAGGCAATGGGTGGATATCACCTGTAGAACAGTACAATTCATATCTCCCAATGGCTTATGGCGCTGGCCTTGTTCAAGGAGGATCAAGCGAAGCAAAACAGCTGGAAGCGCAACAGCAGACGTGCATGAATGACATTAACAAGCCCGGGGGAATGGACAAAGTAGACTTGCCGGGGTGTGAAACTATTCTCCAGGACATCCTCAGGGTGTCTCAGAAGGACGGGCAATGTTACAACATGTACGATTTGCGGCTTCGGGACTCTTACCCTAGCTGTGGCATGAATTGGCCTCCGGATCTTAAACAGGTTACACCTTATTTGCGAAGACAAGACGTCAAGGATGCTCTACATATCAACAAAGACAAGACGACAGGTTGGACGGAGTGCTCTGGCTCAGTTAGCTCAAACTTCAACACTGTGAATTCCAAACCATCGATACAAATCCTTCCCGATATCCTGAAAACAGTCCCCATCCTGCTCTTTTCTGGAGACCAAGACCTGATATGCAATCACATTGGCACCGAAGAGCTAATCCACAATATGGAATGGAACGGTGGAAAAGGCTTTGAGCTTTCCCCTGGTACATGGGCCCCTCGAAGAGACTGGACCTTCGAAGGCGAACCAGCAGGCATCTACCAAGAAGCCCGCAACCTTACCTACGTTCTTTTCTATAATTCTTCACACATGGTTCCCTTCGACTACCCCCGCAGGACGAGAGATATGCTCGACCGCTTCCTAGGTGTCGACATCGCAAGCATAGGCGGTAAGCCCGCCGACTCCCGCATTGACGGCGAAAAAGGCGTCGAAACCAGCGTAGGGGGTCACCCAAACAGCACGACTGCCGAACAAGCCGAGGCAGCGAAATTAGAAGAGGCAAAATGGGCCGCCTATTACAAATCTGGCGAGGTAGCTCTTATCGTGGTCATTATCCTAGCCAGCGCATGGGGTTTCTACGTCTGGCGGGATCGCAGGAGAAGAGCAGGATATGAGGGTCTGTTTGGGGGATCAAATGGACATTTGATGAGGAAGAGGCAGGGGAGGGATGTGGAGGCTGCAGATTTCGATGAGGCTGAGTTGGACGATTTGCATGTTGCGAGTCCGAATCCGCAGGAGGATGGGGTGGAGGAGAGGTATAGTTTGGGTGGGGATAGCGATGATGAAGAGGATATTGGAAAGGGGAGAGGGTTAGTGGGGAATGGGCATGCTAATGAAGGAGTGGAGGCGAGATATAAAGATGAGAACTAGTGGTTGTGAGTGTTTTCAGGGGGAAGTCTGAGAGCAGTGCATTGGGTTGGCGTTCAAGCTGTGCAGCGTAAATACCAGCTTCTGTATTACATTAAACTAGATGAATGGTAACGTAGTATGTTACAGTAAATGAATAATATGAATAAGTGTATCTGCTCTGTTCCTCAACTAGTTATGTAGAGTTTCTGCTCTACTCGAGGCACCTTCGCTGAGGCAAAGGCGAGGGCGTGACGGGCCACAGCCTTTCAATTGGCTTTGATCATTAGTCAGCAAGTCCGAACGGGTAAAACCGCGTTATTTTTGCAACATGAAGCTCTCCCTAACGCTCGTCCCCATCAAAAAGCCCCGGACATACCATTGGCAATAATTTGTACATTAAGACTACTAATTGCCCTTGATAAGCATCAGCATGTCGATTCCTCTTGATATTCCCAAGGTGGCCATTGTTCCCCCAGCTTTCTCCGACATTGCCAAAACTGCCAACGATGTATGCACCCTGCCATTGAATTGACCGGAGCTCCTAAGCTAATGCATAAGTTATAGCTACTGAACAAGGACTTCTACCACACTACAGCTAGTAATTGACCAATCGTCCTCCGTCAGAAGTGCGTCATGCTGATGATGATGCTTAGGCAAAATCGACGTAAAGTCGAAAGCTCCCAATGGCGTGAGCTTCAATGTGAAGGGACAATCTGCTCATGAGGGTGCTACAAGCGGCTCGGTGAGCTTCAACCCAAACCAATCAATCTCCGGCAAACAAGCAACTCGATGGGCTGATAGCTATATTGGCAGATTGAAGCAAAATATGCGGATCCCCCATCTGGTACACTCTTCAACTTATTACGCTTTATTACATACACCAGCTACCCTTCTCCTTATGGATTCAATCATCAAATTATTCTCAGCCCCGGTAATGCCGCAATGCTAATATTCTATCGCCGAGCAGGCTTGTCCCTCACCCAGACGTGGACCACTGCCAACGTCCTCCAAACGAAAGTCGAGCTAGATAACAAGATTGCGTATGGATTGAAGGCTGAAGCTATCACGGACTTTGTACCCAAGTCCCAAGCTTTCGGAGCTAAGGTCAACCTCTACTTCAAGCAGCCAAACTTCAACGCCCGGGCCTTCTTCGACGTTCTTAAGGGCCCTATAGCCAATGTTGATGCCGTTCTGGGCCACGAAGGGTTTTTGGTCGGTGCCGAAGCTGGCTATGACGCGCAAAAAGCTGCTATTACCAAGTATGCTGCTGCCATTGGTTATACGCAGCCAGAATACAGCGCTGCCATCACTGCTACAAACAATCTAAGCGTCTTTGCTGCCTCGTACTACCACAAAGTCAACTCTCAGGTTGAGGCAGGCGCTAAAGCAACATGGGACTCTAAGAGTAGCAACAATGTTGGTCTAGAAGTTGCCAGCAAGTACCGCTTGGATCCTGCCTCGTTCGCGAAGGTACGACCCCCTTTCCAATCCGTTCGATCATTGAAGCTAATCCGTATGTCTCGAGTAGGCCAAGATCAACGACCGAGGGATTGCTGCTCTAGCATATAACGTCAAGCTCCGGCCAGGTGTTACTACTGGTCTTGGTGTCTCTCTTGATACACAAAATCTGAATGAGGCTGCACACAAGGTTTCATCCCTCTCTCATCCATTGTACCCATTATTGACCATGATACACAGGTTGGCGTAAGCTTTGAATTCGAGGGATAGATGAATCATCGCATTCTTCAGCAGCCGAAAAGGCTGATTAGTCAAGTTATTGACCATCCCCAACTCAATTTGAAACAGGCTCAACCCCTATAGAATCCCCGGAGGAAGCTTTTCCAAATATCGCTCCAGAAAACCGCGTTAAGACCCCTATTTTGGTAGCAGAAGCCCAGAGATATGATCCCATCCGCCTGTCTGTTAATACCATAGAGCATCTGATAGCGATGTAATAAATTGCCTTTTTTATTCTCCTTACTTTCTCGCAACATGGACGTTCATGACATTCTTAGATTTAGATACTACCTAATCTATCATCTATCATCCTTCTTCCCCCCAGCCTTCCCCCCTTCCCCAACCATAAACCCCTCAACCACCCCAGGAATCAAAACCGCAAACCCAACCACCCCACAAATCCCCACAAACTTCGCCAACAAACTCCCCCCCTCCGAATACCCCCCCAACCCGGCCGCTTCCTGCTGCATCCGCCTCTGCCTTCTCATATCCTGATGCTCCTGAGTCCGATAATGCCCCTCTCGATCAAAATGCGGTACATCATTCCACCCCGCCTGTCCCTGCCCATATCCCATCCCCCCCACCCTCGGCTCCTCAGCAGCAGCATTCGCACCTCCTCCCCCATCTCCTTCCCGCGCATGCGCTTTCCTCTTCTCCCACTGCCCTCCCCATTCCCCACTCCGATAAAAACTCGGCGGCGGGCCTTTAAACTGCGTGCGGCGTCTACTCAAGCCGCTCGCCGGCCTGGACCCAAATGGCGTAGTGCTAGAACTCGAATGAGATCCTCTCGGTCTGTTGTTGGTGGAATGAGCGGAGTTGTGATGAGCGGGGGTGTTGCGTTCACGTTCGGCATCGTAGGAGGCGCGTTTGGAGGGGTTGCCGAGGATGGCGTAGGCTTCTGAGATGGCGACGAAGCGGTGCGTGGCGGTGGGGTCGTGGGGGTTGTGATCTGGGTGGTGGGTTTTGGAGAGGAGGTAGAATTGCTTTTTTATGAGGGGGGGTGGGGCGGTGGGGTCAAGGCCTAGGGTCTCGTAATGGTTGGGGGGGGAGGCGGTGGTGTGGAAGGCGGAGGGGGGGGAGAG